>CATKHJ010624818.1:0-14495 GCA_949750685.1 Vernicia montana
TATTGTGCCAACGGAAGCTAGTCGCATTGATAGATTCCGAAGAGGGTTGATTGCACCGCTCTACAATGTACTTGTACATATAAACTTCTTTACTATGGCCAAGTTGATCGACCGAGCTAAGTTGATGGAAGCGATGCACAAGGCAGAAAAGGCTGAGAGAGCTGAAAGAGAACAGAAGAAGAATAAGAGTAAAGGCCAAGGGAGTCAGCAAAGAGCTGGAAATGCTCAAGCTAGGGAGCACTCTGCACCTACTGCTCAGTATCAATCCCGAGGAGGGAATCAGAGTAGAAATCAAGCTACAAGTGTGTCTGTAGCATTGACACCTGGAAATATGGGCACTCATCGACCAGGACAACAAGGTCAAACTGTGTATAATTGTACTACCTGTGGCAAAAGGCATGGAGGGATTTGCCGCAGAATTTCAGGAGCTTGCCACAAGTGTGGGCAAGTGGGGCACTTCATTAATTCACTATCATGTCCGGCCACCATTGGGCATTGGCCAACCCATCACTTGCTCAATTTTAACATATCAATCACATATACACATATCAATAATCACTTGTACAATAATTTCCATTTTGTTAGTTCTAGTAAAATAACCATTTTGCCCTTTTATGGTATATGATAGCATACTCATTTACCAATACATATAATTAAACATATTCAATTCAATCATATTCATATCAACATATATTCACAAAGACATTATAATTAATACAAAATAAAAATTCAAAATTTATTTAAGCATGATTAAATATTCTGAGGACCACGTTTGGTTCTATTGGTCCAAATGCCATTCGATTTTCTATTACTTTTCCATTATGACTATTATTTATGAATCACATGGGTATGGGGCATTACATTCTTCCCCCCTTAAGAAAATTTATCCTCGAATTTTAAGGAACTCAACTTATTGAATTGTCATTGTAGTATATTTCCATTACTTCCTCGTTTGCATTTTTCAATATCTTACTCCTGTCATTAAACTATGATTGTAAGCTTTGCTTTATCTCGATACTTCTTTACTATTATTTTCCATATGTTAAGTGCAACATTGGGTCAACTTGTTCCATCACTGAGACAGAATCAGCCTGTAGCATATCTTTCTCTATTCTTGCTCGAATTTCAAAGGTTTTAACAAATCAAAAGGACAATTTATTTACATTTCTTTTAACATTAATCACTTGTTTTATCCAATAGATTTGAGATCATTAACTTATTCCATTCAATGTTTTACAAGTAATCATTCCAATATAGGAATGATAACTATCATCATGGTCATATTTAACCTAACCGATTACTTGCTTCAATTTCTTTTTAAAACCTTTTGACTTCTTATTCATAGTGTGTTCCTTTTACAGCTTGAACAATCCTTTCACTCTATCCATCACCGTACTATGTACTTGTCAGTAATACTATTGCTTTCATTTATTTTTTTTTCCAATTAACTTCCCATATCGTACGATTCTCCTTCTCAGAAGTTATATCTTACAAGATATAGGTCACTTTATTGAAACACATGCAAAGGGAAATATCATTACTACCTTTGTCTTCTTGAACTATTTGAGGGTCTCAACTGTAATCATTTCTTTTTGGTCAGCTTATTCACTTGAAAGTATACTATTTCCTGCCAAAAAGATAGGCCATGGCTTATTTTTTTCCTCTGATCACTTCTGAATCAAATTTAGCTTTCCCAGACGCATGCAATTGAACAGTCTTCCACTTTAGGTAGAGAAGTCATATGTAGTTGCACAGCCAGTTACATCAATTGTATCTATCTCACAGTCATGACATACAACTCTTTTCAGAGTAATAAATTTCTAATGGAAAGTCTTTTGTCGTATACTTAATTACTTTACTTTTTTTTTTTAAAAAAAAATCGATCAATTCGCTATAAATTGAGGAGGGACTTTCATCAATCTCACAATCATATTTCTTATTTTCTTTTAATGCTTTAAGAATTCATCTCACTTTTTCAACTAGTTCTTTACTTTATTCACTTCAGTTTCATGGCATTCTCTACTTCGTCTTCCTCTGGACTTAGTCCGTTTCTCTATAATGGTCTTCCTCGTGAACTCTGAGCCAACATTAATCAGAGAACTCTCTATGACTTAGCCATTAAACAAATCTTTAAATATCAGTCTCTTCTTATTCAAAAACATGGACCTCGATTCATTAGAGAGCTAGCAATTCATCCTTAGTATCCTTTCCTTAGGATTTATGCTTTCATGGACTTCACTATGGATTCATTTTGGCAGTGGCCAAAAGAATTTCTTTGTTTTTTATGGTACTTTCTTCACCTTTATCACATCGCTTCAGAAGTTTAGCCTTTTCACTTTCTCAAATACGTTACTTATTTGCAGGGTAATAGTAGAGCTAATCCTCATTTAGTCATTTTCTTACAATAGTTCAAACCTCTTGAACAATAGGAGGACTTCCTCTTTTCAGGAAGAAGGGGTATGAACCGAATGACAATTCCAACTCTTCGATCTATAGTGGTTTTCCACTGCCCTTATGCAGTTATAAACGATCACAGTTTAGAAACTCAAGTTTCTGTTTACAAATCTTTTTCTTTCTCGCTCTGTAAGGATTCGTTTGACCATCATAGTGAGTTTACTAGCTTCGAACACTTTATGTGTGGTAAAAACAATGTTATTCCACATGAGCTGTGGCCTCCTAAAGAAGCTGATGCCTCTTGGTGGGCATTTTCTGCTGATTATTGCAAGAAGATCCATGCCGATAAGAAAATTTAGGAGGAAAATCATCTCGAGGGTTTTCTTCCAAGGGATGAATTCCAGACTATGATGTTAACTGATGATAAGTTTGAACCTTCTCATTACCTCTGGACTTATCTTGTGGATGACTCCCAAGATCCTTATAACTTTGATGAAGCGGTTGATCAAGGCCTTTATGATGATGATGTGTGATGAACTTGTCTCCATCGCACGAGCCTATCAAGAAGTAGTGGTTTTAAATACTTTCTGCTGTCATAGTAGAGTGATCTCACTCTAAGACTTTCAAGTCAAATAGGTCAGGTAATCGATGTCATTGTCTTCTCTTTAATTTCACTGTTGATTTCTTTTCTTTGAAACTTTGTTGTGTCCTCATCTGAAAGTTGTCGAAAGGGTAGAGAACAGGACTAGAGACACTACTTTCATACATGATAAAGTAAAGTCCCGTGCTCTTTTTCATTTCATATTGAAATCACTATTGGTGCCATAACAGTCATTCATTTGCTCATGCGTGTCTTGTACGCTCCTATTAGTGATGAATTCATCAAACTCTCTTCGGACTTAATGTCGCACTTAGTTCCTTTTTAACATTTTCTTGAAATCAATTCTCTTTTTGTTTCCTCAATCAAGTACTTTTTGCTCGTTTATTTTGACATCTGAATTAGGTGATCTCTTATTCAAACTCATTCATCAGAGAATTCTTTGTCAGTCAGTTTTCTCTTTGTTCAGCTTGATTCGATGAATAAAAGGGTGGGACGGGTGGGTGATTACTCTCATTTCCAAGTATTATGTTGCCATTTGCAGTAGTAGGGAGGATGTATACATTTCCTCAATCATCTCGTTCTATTTGACTCTTGTTATTTTGTAGATCTGTTGCTTCCTGGTCTCCACATTTGTTTGATGAATTTTATTCTTTCTCTTATTGTGAACACATTGCCTCTATCGGAATGATACGTACACATTAATGTGCATAGCCTCAGTGCTCAAAACTGCATCGCGAGCTGTGCTCCCATTCTTGTGAGATACTTCAGCTTTTAAACATCTTATTAGTCGAGGTAGGATCTTTCAATCAATCACAATTGTAGCATTTCAAATCACATTCCCATTTCAAATCACAATTGTAGAAGATTTGTTTTGTTTTATTATCTTCAAAAATAATGAAGGGCCATGATTGAATCATGGAAAAATGGATGGCTAAAATAAATAGCTAATTTCCTTTTAAATTTAATTCAAAATCAATTGAAAATAAGATGATGCTTTTTTACTAGGTTCATTGAACCTTGAAAACAATATAAAATGAAGTTAGTGAAAAATGGGACTCATTCTCCACTAATTCATTTCTAGCAAGACAATTAATCACTTTGGTCCATATTTTTCCCAATAATTCACTATCATGGCCAGCAACCATTGGGCATTGGCCAACCCATCACTTGCTCAATTTTAACATATCAATCACATATACACATATCAATAATCACTTGTACAATAATTTCCATTTTGTCAGTTCCAATAAAATAACCATTTTGCCCTTTTTATGGTATATGATAGCATACTCATTTACCAATACATATAATTAAACATATTCAATTCAATCATATTCATATCAACATATATTCACATGGACATTATAATTAATACAAAATAAAAATTCAAAATTTATTTAAGCACGATTAACTATTCCTAGGACCACGTTTGGTTCTATTGGTCCAAATGCCATTCGATTTTTCATTACTTTGCCATTATGACTATTATTTATGAATCACATGGGTATGGGGCATTACAGGAGAGAAGAGTACTTGATGATGGTGGGTTTTCCATCCAAGATTTCAATAGACTTAAACTTCCAGAATTCGCTGGGAAAGATGGTGAGGAACCTCAAGAATTTCTTGAGAAAATGGACAAGCTAGGGTAATCGAGTTGGTGGGCCTTCAATTGGATAAAGAAGCATGGCAGTGGTACTTGAGAGATGTAGAACAAAAAGTATACAGTGAGAATCCTTCTACATGGGCTATGTTCAAGCAAGAACTCATAGATCAGTTCCTAGCTAAAGGGGAACGAAATATTAGGGCTCTACAGTTTGAGCAATTGAGGTAGAAGCCTTGAATGACTGTTTCAGAATATGTTAAGGAGTTTAACAGACTTAGCAAGTTTGCTCCTTACATAGTTCCTACAGAAGCAAGTAAAGTGGAGAGGTTCAATAACAATAGACAACCAGAAGTACTAGAATATGGGTCCAATAACAATCTAAATGAAAATTAGAATTGTATTCAACACAATAAGAACAATATGAGTATAATTCTTTTCTCTCAGTGGAATTCCCTACATTGTCTAAGTTGATTGATAAAGCCAAAATGATGGAGGCTAGGCATAAGACAGAAAGAGTTGCAAGGGTAGAGAGGGAACAAAAAAATAAGAATAAGAACAGGGGTCAAGGAAGTCAGGGTAGACAAAGGGGAAACAATATGTAAGTCGAAGTATCTTTAGCTCCAGTTTCATCTACAGTGCATAGCCTATCAAGAGGGGGAGGCCAAGGTAGAGGCCAAACCAGTACTACTTCTGTAGCTTCAGCACCAGTGAGTTATAGTGCACCACAAACTTCATATCAAGATTTCACGTATCCTACTTGTCTTGAGTGTGAGAAGAAACATGCTGGTACTTGCAGATTTGCCTCAGGTGCATGCTTAGCTTGTGGTCAAATAGGCCACTACATCAAGGATTGTCCTGAGAGGAAAGTACAACATGGCACACCTACAGCCTCACAGCTTACAGTTGAGATGGCTAGACCAAAAGCAAGGGATTCTTATAGCCGTGGAAGGGAAACATGCCAATCATCTGATACAAGACCCACTACAGCAGACAAAGGAAAGGGGAGAGTATTTGCAATGAACTAGCAGGAAGATAGAACAGCTAACACTACAGTGACAAGTATTATTCCTATCCAAGGCATGCATGCATGGGTCTTATTTGATTCTAGTGCCACCCATTCTTTTGTGTCACCATGTTTTGCAAGGAAGATAGGAAATAATAGAGAGAATAATGGTTCCTCTAGAAGTATCTACTCCCCTAGGTGAAGTCATAGATGTGCATCATGTGTATTCTACATGTATAGTAGAGATTGATGGGAGAAAGCTTCCGAGTGAATTGATTGAACTAGAAGTACTAGAGTTCGATGCGATTCTCGGTATGGATTGGCTATCCTAACACCATGTGCATATTGATTGTCATGAAAAGAAGATAGTGTTCAAGAAGGAAGGGCAAGATGTATTCATATATCAATGGGATAGAAGTGATGTTCTTTCTAATCTTATATATGCTATTGGGGCAAGAAGGCTATTGAGGAAAGGATGTAAGGGGTACTTGGCACATGTTATGGACACATGAAACACTCCTACTAAGGTTCATCAAATACCGGTAGTTAGTGAGTTTCTGGATGTGTTTCCTGATGAATTGTCTAAATTATCACCTGAGAGGGAAATTGAGTTCAACATTGAACTTCTTCCAAGCGCACAACTAGTGTCTATCCCTCCTTACCGCTTGGCACCAATAGAATTGAAAGACTTGAAAGCATAGTTGCAAGATTTATTAGACAAGGGGTTCATTAGGCCAAGTAGTTCGCCATAGGGTGCACCAGTCCTTTTTGTGAAGAAAAAGGACGGTTCTATGAGGCTTTGTATTGACTATCAGTAGTTGAACAAGTTAACTATCAAGAACAAGTATCCTTTGCCAAGGATTGATGACTTGTTTGATCAGTTACAAGGGGCAAGTTATTTCTCCAAGATTGACCTTAGATCAGGCTATCATCCACTTAAGATTAAGAATGAGGACATTTGCAAAACTGCCTTTAGAACAAGATATGGCCATTATGAGTTCACGGTGTTGCCTTTTGGCTTAACCAATGCCCGTGCGGCCTTTATGGATTTGATGAATCGAGTATTCAAGGCTTTATTGGATAAATTTGTGATAGTCTTCATTGATGATATCCTTATTTACTCCAAGAATAAAGAAGAACATGAAGAGCAATTGAGAATTGCATTACAGACTTTGAGAGAGCATAAACTATACGCCAAACTGTCAAAGTGTGAGTTTTGGCTCGATTGAGTTTGCTTCATAGGGCATGTAGTCAACAAGGATGGAATAAAAAATGACCCAAAGAATATTGAAGCAGTGTCAAGTTGGCCCTGACCGACAAATGTGACAGAGGTCCGTAGTTTCCTTGGATTGGCAGGTTATTATAGGAGATTTGTCAAAGATTTCTCCAAGATAGCCTCGCCGATGACCAAGTTGACTAAAAAGAAAGTGAAGTTCATTTGGGATGATGATTGTGAGAGGAGTTTTCAACAGCTAAAGATTTGTCTCGCTACAGCTCCAGTACTTGTACTACCAAAAGGAATATGTGGGTTTGTGTAATACCCCAAGTTCATGTGTGCATTCATTCAACCATTTATATGAGTTATTAGATGTGTACCAAGTATATTTATAAGCTATGAGATGTATGCTAAGTGTTACATGATGATTATGTTGTGTTTCTATTGGAATAAGGCTAATGGGATGAGTTTATAGTCGCATGTAGCGAATTAGAGGTGGTTTTAAAGATTTTGAAGTGTGAACCCTCGTTCATGGATATGAACGCTCGTTCATATAGTTGAATGCATGTTCAGAAAGCTCCTGCGCGAACAGTAATGAATTTAAGAAATAGAGATGAACGTTCATTCATAGAACATGAACGCTTATTCATGCAAGTGAACGCTCATTCATCTACTTGAAGGCTCATTCAGAAACCTTCTGTATAAACAATTAAAGCTAAGGAAAAAGGAGATGAATGCTCATTCATGGCAGGTGAATGCTCGTTCATCATGTAGGGCCTGGGCAGAATTGATGGGCTATATAAAGAGATTTAAGCCCCATTTCATCTTCTATGAGATTTCAGAACCCTATAACCCATTTTCTCTCAAAGTATCACCAAACCACTCACATTAAATGTTAAGAACTTCATTTATTGTTCCAATTAAAGGATCTAGGGTTGCAAGAGTTCATCCATTCATCCATTGTTGAAGCATTCCTTAAGGAGGTGAGTTAGGGTTTTGGTTTTCTCTTGAGTTTCTTCTTCCTTATTGTTATAATATATACTTAGGGAGGGAATATAGTTAGAAACTATGAGTCTAGCATGTGGATGGTGATTTTAAGTGCATCAATTGATACATTTTCCATTATATATGTTTATGTGAGTAGTTCCTCCTAGAAGTCATAATGGAGATCATGAGGGATGTGATGAGCCCTATTGTTTGATGTGATTGGGAGTCTTCTAGGAGATAATAGCACACGTTTTTTGGCTAAGGTGAGTAGAAAAT
This sequence comes from Vernicia montana, assembly GCA_949750685.1. Classification (NCBI taxonomy): domain Eukaryota; kingdom Viridiplantae; phylum Streptophyta; class Magnoliopsida; order Malpighiales; family Euphorbiaceae; genus Vernicia; species Vernicia montana. The sequence goes on from CATKHJ010624818.1 coordinate 8,081, forward strand.
ATACTACTATTCTTGTATTTGAATTCTTAAGGCATAATGCCTAGTTTTTTGTATAAGCCACCATGAGAATTGTTTGTTGAATCATAATGTTTCGTTAAACTTTATAAGTTTTAATTAGCTATTTGCTAATTATCATCTTTTATGAGAACTATATATTGTTATATGTCTATGAGTATGAGAACCATGTGAACCATATGAGCTATTTATTTATGAGACCTTTAATTATTCTATCTATATGTTGATAAACCTTAATGTTATAGACTCCCCGACTGATGTGGGTTAACCATCAGCCATTGTGCATATTATAACCCAATGCATAGGGTATAATATCCTACCCATATCTAAGAAGGGTAAATCTTCCTAGATATGAAATCTGATCCATTTCATGTATTACGAGGAAGAGTATGTTAATTATACCTCTACTTTTATTACGAGGAAGAGTATGCCCACCGGCCTTTACTCTTTATTACAAGAGGAATATGCTAATAAAGTGCCTCTATTCCTAATATGTTACGAGTATGATTTCTATATCCATCTATCTATGAGTTATGATTTCTTTCATTAGCTATATACTTGTTTATTCTTGTATATTATGAGTTATTGATTCTTACGAGTTATATGAACCTCTTATGCTATATTATAAGTCATTTGACAAGTTATGAGCCCTACCATCCTTGTGAGCTGGCCTTGAGTTACCTAGCCTCACAAGTATGGTAGTATATCTTTACTCAGTGCTTTATCTCATTAGTGGTTCCGTCTTTCAGGAGATTAGAAGTTTATCAACTTGGTTCTTCAGGCATTTTTCCTTTCTAAAGAACCAATTTGATCAATGTAATTTCTCCATTTATTATTTGTAATTGATGTATATTTTAGTGCTCCATGTGTGTAAGAGAGAGTCATTCTTTTGGCCTGGATGGCAATTGATTGGATGATATTACTTATATTGTTTTATAAGATTATATGGGATGATATGAATATTAAGAATGTATGAGATTATGAGTAAGTGCGTGTATGAGTATTTATGTATGAGTTCAAGTTCTGATATTGGGGATGTGTATGTGATAGTTGTTGTGATGCTACGAGATTCATATGTATTCTACGGATTTTCGGTGGCCTTATGCCTACCCATGCCCTAGGACCCTCACAATTGCGAAGTTGGGCTGTGACAAAGTTGGTATCAGAGCATAAGGTTAAGTCTAGTTTAGACTATATGAGTCAGAGAGTATGTGAGCACCATGGAGCATAGGAAAGATTCCCCCTCTATGTCTGTTGAAGTCATCATATATGAGTAAATCTGCATTAACCATTATGTGTTAAATCTTTTGTTATGTGTTTGTCTTATAGATGCCTCCTAGAAGAGGAAGAGGGAGAGGTAGACCGAGGCGAGTCACTCTTGTGAATGTGAGAGCACTGGATGTGGCTTCAGATGTCGCTTCCATTCATGAGGAACCACTTGAGCCATTAAGGGCTAGACGCCGGGTTCGAATGGAGGAAATCAATGTTCCTCCAAGAGATGATGATGATTTAAGGCATGAGAATGAAGAGATCCGCCAAGAATTGTTAGAATTGAGGTGACTATAGCAATAGGATGCTAATGTAGCACTACTGCCTCCTCCACTGGCACAAGAGAGAATGCCACCTCCACCAGCTCCTATGAATGCCCCTATTCCTAGGCATGTGGCTAGGAGGGTGATTGATGAGGGTGGGGTGAGCATGTATACCTTTCTGAAGATGGGACTCCCGGTATTCCCTGGTGATTATGGGGAAGAACCGCATGGGTTTCTTGAGTCAGTAGAGAAGTTGGTGAGACGGTTGCCATGTTCTGATGCTAGGGAAATCGAGTTGGTAGGACTCTTACTGAAAGATAATGCTTGGGATTAGTTCCAACGGCATATAGAGAACCAATTATATGAGAAAGTGCCACCGGTATAGGAACAATTCAAGTAGGATATGATCGAAGAATTCTTGGGTGAGGGAGAAAGGGAAAATAGAATAGCCCAATTTGAGAGGCTAAAGCAGCAAGGCATGTCAGTGACTGACTATGCCAAAGAGTTTACTGGATTGAGCAAGTTTGCTCAAGAGGTAGTACCTACTGAAGTAGCACGGATAAGAAGATTTCGGAGGGTTTGATAGCACCTCTGCACAATGCCTTTTGTGCTATTGAGTTTGCTTCCTTGTCCAAGTTGATTGACAAGGCAAAGCAAATGGAGTTCAAGAGCAGAAAAGACAAAGCAGAGAGGGATCAGAGGAACAAGAACAAACCTAAAGATTTTGGTAACCAGAGCAGAGGTGGAGGGAGTAGTGCTCAGGTGAAGATAGTCGAGACTGCTGTTTCTACCATGATTTAGAGCCACAGGGGAGGTAGTCAGAGTAGAGGACAATCTAGAGGGTATCAGTGGTTTTTGCTCCAGCCACTAGTTCTGTATTCAGACATGAGCAACAGAGCTATAGTTGACCTACTTGTGCTATATGTGGGCGGAGACATGATGGGGTATGCTGAAAAGCGGCGGGGACATGTTATAAATGTGGCCAGGTAGGGCATTTTATCAAGGGTTGTCCCTTGTAGGGAGATCATCAGAATACGCCTGCTACTTCACAGCCCACAGTACAGATGGCTAGGCCAGACACTAGGAGTTCAGGGGGTAGAGATAGAGGACAAGGCCAAGTACTCGAGACTAGTCAAGCTATAGAGAGGAGAGGTAGATGCAAAGTATTTGCCCTGAATCAGTAGGAGGCCCATGCTTCAAATACTACAGTGACAAGTATCCTTTCTATTCAAGATACAAAAGCTAGAGTTTTATTTGATTCGGGTGCTACCCATTCATTTGTTTCACCATGTTTTGCAAAGAGACTGGGAAAGGGTAGAGAGATTATGAATGTTCCCTTAGAAGCGTCCACTCTTTTAGGAGAAACAATAGAAGCGAAACATGTGCATCCTTCATGCATGGTAGAGATTGATGGGAGAGAACTTCTAAGTGAGTTGATTGAGTTGGAGGTACTAGAGTTTGATGTGATTCTTAGTATGGATTGGTTGTCTAAACACCATGCTCACATAGATTGTTATGAGAAAAAGATAGAGTTCAAGCCACGAGACGAGCATAAGTTTGTGTTTCAAGGGGATAGAAGTGATGTACCTTCCAATTTCATATCAGTTATTGGGTTAAGAAGACTTCTAAGGAAGGGGTGTCAAGGATATTTGGCACATGTGGTTGATACAAGGGAGACTCCTAACGAGGTACAACAAATGCCAATAGTTACTGAGTTTCCAGACATATTTTCAGAAGAGTTGCCAAGTTTGTCACTTGAAAGGGAGATTGAGTTCAATATCGAACTTCTTCCTGTTACGCAACCAATATTTATTCCTCCTTACAGAATGGCACCTGTAGAGTTGAAGGAATTGAAAGTGCAGTTGTAAGATTTGTTGGATAAGGGGTTTATTAGACCAAGCAGTTTGCCATGGGGTGCACCAGTCCTTTTTATGAAGAAGAAGGATGGTTCTATGAGACTGTGTATCGGCTATAGGCAGCTGAACAAGATGACTATTAAGAACAAGTATCCTTTGCCAAGGATAAATGATTTGTTTGATCAATTGCAAGGAGCAAGTCACTTCTCCAAGATTGAACTCAGGTCAGGCTATCATCAGCTTAGAATCAAGAATGAGGATATATGTAAGACTGCCTTTAGGACGAGATATGGCCATTATGAGTTTACTGTGTTACCATTTAGGTTGACCAACACCCCAGCAACATTTATGGACTTGATGAATCGAGTGTTCAAGCCATATTTGGATAAGTTTTTCATTGTATTTATTGATGACATCCTTATCTATTCCAAGAGTAGAGAAGAGCACGAAGAGCATTTGAGGGTAGTCCTGCAGACTTTGAGGGAGAATCAGTTGTATGCCAAATTATTGAAGTGTGAATTTTGGCTTGATCATGTATGCTTCTTAGGACATGTGGTTAGCAAATATGGCATTCAAGTGAATCCTAAGAAGATTGAAGCAGTGTTGAGTTGGCCTAGACCCATGAATGTGAGTGAAGTTCGTAGTTTTCTTAGCTTTGCAGGTTATTATAGGAGATTTGTCAAATATTTCTCCAAGATAGCTTCACCATTAACTAAGTTAACTAGAAAGAAAGTAAAATTTCAGTGGGATGATGAGTGTGAACAGAGTTTTTAGAAACTCCAAATTTGCCTCACTACAGCTCCAGTAGTTGCACTACCAGAAGAATCAGGTGGATATGCAATATACTGTGATGCTTCAAGAGTGGGACTTAGATGTGTTCTTATGCAACATGGGAAGGTGATTGCATATGCTTCAAGGCAGTTCAAGAAGCATGAGATGAACTACCCCACACATGATCTTGAAATGGCAACAGTTATCTTTGCTCTAAAGATATAGAGACATTTTTTATATAGTGAGAAGTGTGAAATCTACACCGATCACAAGAGTCTCTAGTACATCTTATAGCAGAGGGACTTAAATGTAAGGCAGAGGACATGGGTAGAACTACTCAAGGATTATGATTGTCAAATCCTTTATCATCTCGGTAAAGCAAATGTAGTAGCGGATGCCCTAAGCAGAAAATTGATAGGAAGTTTAGCCCATATTGCAGTGGGGAAGAGACCTTTAATAAAAAAAGTTGAAGGATTTGTTCAACAAAGGGTTGCAATTTGAGGTTTCCGAATATCAAGTGTTAATTGCTCACTTTCAATTGAAACCAAATTGATTGATAAGATTAAAGCTTTGCAAGATGAAGACCCTTCACTTGTGAGATTGAAGAGAGAAGTTCAAGCGGGTCAGATAATAGAGTTTGAGTTGAGAGGTGATGTATTAATACATGGGAAGAGGATATGTGTACCAGATGTGAATGATCTTGGAGAGAAAATCATGAAACAGATCCATCAGGCACTATAAATTATTCATCCAGGCATGACCAAAATGTATCATGATCTGAAAGATTGCTATTGGTGGTCTAGTATGAAGAAGGATGTGGCTAAGTTTGTGTCTTCTTGCTTGACATATCAGCAAGTCAAGTTTAAACACCAAAAGCCATCTAGCCTATTACAAGAGATCAAGTTTCCCGAGTGGAAATGGGAGTGCATTACGATGTACTTTGTGGGGGGATTGCCAAAGAGTTTGAGAGGCTATGATTCTATTTGGGTGATAGTTGATAGATTGACCAAGTCAGCTCATTTCCTAGAAGTTAAGACAACCTACATAATAGCCTAGTATGCATAGCTGTACCTAAACAAGAAAGTGAGCCTTCATGGTGTATCGGTAACCATCATTTCAGATAGAGGTACTCAGTTCACCTCTAGATTCTGCCATAAGTTGCAAGAAGCACTGGGTACTCAGTTAGATTTCAGCACAGCTTTTCATCCACAGACTGATAGGCAATCGGAGAGAACCATACAGACTTTAGAGGATATGCTTAGAATGTGTGTGCTAGACTTTAGTGGGAGTTGGGATAAGTATTTTCCCTTGATAGAGTTTGCATACAACAATAGTTATTGAAGGGATATTGGGCCCAAGAGCAGCAAAATCGATAGGTTTGTGAAATCTTAAATGTTTTAAAATTTCACAACACCTATGTTTGAGTCCAATAAACTTCCAAGCAATCCCTTAATTAATGTGTAAAACACATATACAAGAAAAGAAAGAACAAATGGTAATCAAATTACCTCTTGAAGCCAAGACTTTTGATTCTTCTCTTTTCTATCAAAGCTCCCCAAGCGTGAAGTCTCTAGAATTTCCACACCAAGCTTCCTCTATCAAGCTCCCTTTGGTTTCCTTAGTTGTTCTTGATTTCCTCTCTTTGGTTGTCCAAATGAAATCAAGATCTACTTTGGCAAACCTTAGGTGTTTGTATTTCTTTTATGTTCTATGGATTATTCAACACTTTTCAAGAAATTTTTGTTCTTTTACAAAGAACAAATGATTAGATTTGAAGAACAAGTAAAATGAAGAACACTTCTTATTTTTTATTTTCTTTCAACTCTAAAACTTTGATGAATAAGATGATGAATAGTAAAAATTCTCTACACCAAAACAATCATCAAAAACTCTTTATACCTTTACAACTTTTGTTAAAGCAAAAGAAGTCAATTTGAAATTGAGTTGCTCTTTTTGACTTTAGGACAATAATGAAAATGCCCATTGTATCCTTTTGGGTTAAATGACAGTTTCATTCATTTCATTCATATGGTAATTACATAGTGAGCTTGGATAGATAATCTCTAACTCCTAAACCTATCTCATAGGCTTTTAGGGTTTTGGATTTTCCTAACCCCTAAACCACATCATATGGGCTTAAGGTCATTTGAAGATTACTAACCCCTAAACCTTGTAAATGGACTTTAGTGTTATTGATTTCTCCAACCCCTAAACTCATCACATGGGCTTTGGTGTTGTTGA
>CATKHJ010624855.1:0-15000 GCA_949750685.1 Vernicia montana
ACTTGTGGATATTTAAATACTTGCTCTTTATTTTTTCATCTGTCTCATAATTATGCCATGTTCATGCATTATTAAAATTGTCATCAATATCCGTCATCCATGAAATCATTTTTCAAAAAGTCAAATCAAATTTAAATGTCAAATCGAGATTATTCAAAACCAAAAATCTAGTCCCCGAACCCAAACTTGGTTCGAAGATTAGTGATTTTATCCTTGGGTAAATTAATCAAAAGATTAATACAATTGGAGTCAAATTGGATTTTTTTCTTAATTTTTCCATTTAAAATAAATTAGGGTGGCGACTCCCGAATCTTTTTTAAAAATCAAAAATCAATTTTCTGAGGCGATAGCCGCTTCCAATCGTGAGCACCAAAACCCGTTCCTTAACCTCCCTTAAAAAATTGCTCTCTCCTTTCCTTAAGGTATTTCCCGAGCGAGGGGAGGGGTGTTTGGGTGAGGCCTCACAGAGACCCACCCCCACATCCATGTTGGCCAAACAAGACATGGTGGAGGGAATATGGTGTATTGATTTTTAATTCAAATATCTATTTTAATATATTTTAAGTTAGGGAAAGTGGACTTTGGGCCACACTTTCCACTAACTAATCCCAAAATTCTAGAAAATGTGTAGAACTCTCACATGCAATAAATCGATACATTTTCTTTTACCTCTTTTCTAACCCAAAAATATATATTTCCATTAACTAAAGCTTCCTGAGAAAGCTAATGAATTTCCATCACAAAAAATTTTACTTTAATTCTCCACATCTTTAAAATTTAAGTCATTATATTATCAACTTTCCTTTCATTTCATCATACATAAAAGAAAAATCACTCTTCCTTTCCTCCTCATCATTCCATTCGGCCATCACACTACTTCAAGAGAGGAGAAGATTTCAAGGTAAGTTTTTTATAAAACTTACTCCATTTTACACTTTAAACATGATTCTTGAAACTTTCATGGTATCTTGAAACATTCCTTCTTCTTCCTTTCCATGAAAGATTCGGCCAACACATGAAAAGATGAGGGGAAAACTTTTGTTTGTTTGAACTTTAATTAAATGAATGTGTATGATCATAAGATGATGTTTAAATCATAAGAAACTAAGAAACAAAGAAGAACTTAAGATTAGGATTTCTAGTTTGATATTTTCGGCTAATTTAAAGTATGATGTTTTAATGTTTGTTTTCTTATCTTTAGTGATGGATTAAGGTTGTTATCATGTTAATTCAATGAATTAAATGTCAATTTGAAGTTTGATTAAGAAATTGTAACTTTCCCCTCTTCTTTGAATTCGGCTATCCTAGGGTTTTATCATCCAATATTGATTTGATTCAATTGAATGATAAATCTCACTTGTCCATATATTAATTTAATGAATCTTGAATTAATTTGGAGTTGGATGAGTAAAAATTAATTTTTCCTTTTTGTTAGCTTTCAACCTCCCTAGGGTTTCCATACCCTAAATTGTTTTAATTTAATTGAATGAAAGGATAACCTTAGAAGGATGTTAATTTGATGAATTCAAATTCAACTTAGAACTTGGACATAATAAATGATGTTTTCCCTTTTATGTGGGATTCGACCACTACTTGGTTATTAGGGGATTTAACCATTTAATTTGATTTGAGTTGATTACTTGACTTACCATGGCATGTATGTGATGAACTGAAAGTAATTTAAAAGAAATGAAATGACTTTATTAGGGTTTGGTTAGTGTACCCATTCGGCCACTTATGAAACTTAAGGATATTGATGTCTTTAATGTTATAACTATGACTATGAATCGCTCATATGATGCCTTGATGATACATGAAATATAAATGAATAAAAGAACAATGTGTATTGGGGTTCAAACCTTAGGCCTATTCGGCCATTACATAGAAATAAGAATATGTGTGCTATAATTTGTTATATGCGTATATGTGTGTTTGATATATCGAAATGAACTTGGAATGATTGTTTGTTGATAGAATTACAATGCTATGTCCTAAGCTAGGTCTATATTAGGTTAGTACCTAAGATTAGGTTGGGTTAAGTGAATCTTTTGGAAATGATCAAAGTGTAATGTGAATGGTGTAATTAATTATAGAGAAAAAAGGGAACAAAGGCAAGGAATGTGCCCAATATATAGAGGAACATCCATATTGCTTGTATTGAGTCCTATAAGAGCAAAATAATAAAGGTGAGTATGTGATATTTTAATATAATATGAACATCCATAATCAACATTGTCATTCATTATACCAATCATTGGAAACCCTATCTTTTCTTGTACATTAATCTTGAATATTAAATTAATATCTGATACCTTTATGCTAGGGTTATACTAGACGACTTTCGGCCTAATTGCCATTCCGTTCACATGTTAATGATATCATTGAACCAATTTAAATTCTAAGTTTATATGAAACTATTGTTGAATTCTCATAAACCGAATTGATATTATATTGTCATCTTTATGATTATTGTTTTATCATTGATATCCCTCATAAACAGAAATCTCCAGCTGATGTGGGATAATACATCGGATTTTGTGCACATGGTAAAAGCCCGTGAATAAGGTGAGCATATCCAGACCTTAGCTAGGAAAGCTTTGACAGTCATAGCCGTAAGATCTTATCAGTCTTGTGCTCTGTATTATATGTGTATGAGTGAGCAAGACATTAGCCGTCACTTTAATTTTTTACATGTGGGAAGTACACCACTTCCAATTTTAATGATTTATGCTAAAATGTTCATGACTGAAATTCATTGAATGATAACTTCTCATTAACATCGAATATTATTGAATTCCTATCGTTACCTTTTATTTTACCTGCATACATATTATGTTATGATATCACGTGCTCACTGAGTTTATCTCATCCCTTAGTAGTTCATGTTTTTCAGGTGACTTAGAAGCTCAAGTAAGGTATTTCTCAAGCTTTACTCCTCCGCTTAGGGTTACTCTACTACATCCAGTATATTTTATTTTTGGAATCACAATGGTCATGTATTTTTAAGAATTTGGTTTAGAGCTCCATGGTCATTATGGTTCATAGTATTTTGTTAATTTGGATATTTTGAATTGTTAATTATAGTCTGTAATTGTATTATGATGATATCCCAATTATGATAGATGATAACTGCTAATATGCATAATGGCATGCTATATGAATGGTAGAAATATAAGTATATGACAAGCATACTAATGGTATATGTTTGGTATATGATAGATATACTTTCGGTATACAATTAGTATATGTGTAGTATACTTAAATGGATTTGCAGGCTATGATCTTAGGAACATGTCTAATGTATGGTAAGCTTAGTATAACACAAAATAAGGAGGTTTTACGAGTTTAGGTGACCTTATGTCTTTCTATACTCTAGGACCGTCAAATCTCTAAAGTTGGGATGTGACGATTTATAATTTAGAATTCCACAATTACAGTATTTATATGGATGTATGGTAATTATGGATGATGACCGAGGATAACTGAGCTTTCTTTATATGATGATGATATTTTTTGTTAAGTAGAAACCTAATGATGATGTTTTGAATTGATTGAGACTATAACCTGTGTGGCAGTGATATAATATTTGTGCACAGTTTCTGCTTGACAGGTGGGCTGTCATATTATAGTTTTGTCGTTTAGTTGGTATTCAAGCTTACTACAGATTTTGAAAGTCTTATACTTTCTCGTGCTCTAGTGTTAGTCACGTGCCCCAAGGCTTCCTACATGCCTATAGATTATAATTGTGGAGCATATGATTCCTACATGCCTTTCTATATTTTCATTGCTTCTAGTTTCTGCAATACCAGTGTTATTTTATTCAATTGAAAGATGGATATATAGGACAATACAGTCAATCCTAAGAAAGGGATGATTACACAATTTGAAAGCAAAAATTTGGTTGTATATTTGATTAAATGAAGAGAGAGAATTTATATATATATATATACACACACACACTACCAAAGCCTTCAATTGAAAGATGGATATATAGGACAATACAGTCAATCCTAAGAAGGGATGATTACACAATTTGAAAGCAAAAATTTGGTTGTATATTTGTTGAATGAAGAGAGAGAAAGTACATAATGAATGATGAGGCAAATAACTAACCTTAAATATGTATTATACTCTAATTAAAATATTTCCTATTTAAGAAATACTAATAAAAAAAAGTAATTATTTATAATAAAATATGAATAAAATCTATAATAAATTAAAGAAAAAAAATACAAAATTTACACTAATTTAGAACTTTTGGCCGGGTGTTAATACATCCTTTTAATAGTTTGTGAGTAAAAATCTGAATTAGCATGCAATGTGGTCCACTTAAGAACAACAATATTTGAATGAAACCTAGCAAAAGCCTAAATTGTTACTAAGAATCAAATTCATATTCTTAATTGATAAAATTAAAAAAATTGTGGAAATTGTAAAAACACTAAAATTTAAGATTTTCATGGTCATTATATTATATTTTAAAAGATCATAATAATTTTTAATAAACAATTAAAAAAAATTATCCCTTATAAATTGGAGTACCCAAAGTGGAATCCGCTTAGGCATATATGCATAGTTAGGATCACCATCCAAGAGATGAAGCACCTACCTAAGCCTAGAAAATGTAATTGGACCACAAAAACATGCCATGTCATCATCCACGTCTGTAGCAGTAGGGACGGACTTGTCATTTTCAAACACCAACCACTCTTTTATAAGCAGAGTGTGGATGTCATTCTGGAGATTTTCAATCTTTTTTCTCTTTCCTTTTAACGAAGAAAGAGTTTTGGTAGGGCTTAGGTATTGCGCTCTCTCTCTCTCTCTGTGGAGTTGAACAGTACCATTTTGTTTTCCTCTACTGTTTTTTGTTTTTTTTTTGTTTTTACTTTTTGGTGTACGATAAGTGGTTTTCCGATAGCGGTTTTGAGGTAACTAATAGTGGTTTTCTCGATTTTTCAAGCCTTTTACTATTGCTTGTTCATCAATGGTACTTGCGATTTTCTTATATTAAGTCTCCATTGCATGGGTTTTTACTTATTGTTGGGTTTGGGATATGGATCTGCTGTATGATGCTCTATTTAGTAATTGTAGGACTTCATTTATACAGATCTATTTGATTTTTGAATAAGTATTTAATATTGATGACTGGGTTTATCTTGTTTACTCTCTATTCTTGTAAAATCCCTTTTTTGAATTTTTAGATCGTTTGCTCTTCCAAGCGATTTGGAAAAAAAATGATTTCCTTGTTTTTTATTTTTAGGGTTTTCACTCACTCGTTCTGTTGTTAATAATTGGAATTTTTAGTTGCATTTTTTTGGGTTTTTTTCTTGTGATTATAAATAAAATTATGGGAATTTTTATGCGTAAAAGAATAAATAAATAAATGAACATTCTAGGTGTTAATTTAGTTCACACTATTTATCTATTTTTGTTCAATTGCTGGGCGTACTTTAATGATTTTGCTAATGTATGTCATTGTATGACATTTGCTTTTTTGTCTCCATGTCTAATTTGTAGACATCAGTATGGTGAGAAAGAGGAGAACTGAGCTTCCTGCAACTGGGGGTGAAAGCTCCGAGTCTCAGGAAGCTAGTGGGGGTAGCAGTAGGGGTTCCCAACGCCCATCTGAGAGGAGTGCTCCACCTCAGCAGGGAGCCAGTGGAGGTGCATACCAAGGTGGAAGGGGTTGGGGGTCTCAGTCCCAACAAGGAGGTCGTGGTGGTGGTTATGGTGCAGGCCGTGGCCGGGTAGGGGTTCCACAACAGCAACAGTATGGTGGGGCTGCTGAATATCAAGGCAGGGGAAGAGGAGGGCCACCACCTCAGCAAGGAGGTCGAGGAGGCTATGGTAGTGGTCGTGGTGGTGTTGGCCGTGGAGGAGGTCCTTCTTCTGGTGGCCCATCCAGACCACCAGTTCCCGAGCTGCACCAAGCAACCCTGGCTCCTTACCAAGCTGGGGTGTCCCCTCAATTCATGCCATCTGAGGCGAGCTCTTCGTTCCGTCCACCAGAGCCCTCACCAGTAGCAGTGGCACAACAGTTGCAGGACCTTTCTATCCAGCAAGAAGGTTCTTCAAGCCAGGCAATTCAGGCTTCGCCTCCACCCTCAAGCAAGTCAATGAGGTTCCCCCTTCGTCCTGGAAAGGGTAGCACTGGCATAAAGTGTATAGTAAAGGCTAACCACTTCTTTGCTGAATTACCTGATAAGGATTTGCACCAGTATGATGTGAGTTCTCTCATTTGTAATTTACTTAAGGTCCATTTGGGTAGATAGTCATTTGAAATGAGTCTGGATTTGAATTGAATTTCAAATGTAAGATTGTAAAAAAAAAAAAAAAAAAAAAAAACGTGATACTAAATCCAAACCTCAAATAATTTTGACTGACTAGCTATCTAAATAGACCCTTAGGGTAATTTTTGTTAATTTTAGAGCATACAGTTTGTTGACTTGGTTGATTTGAATAGGTTACCATCACACCTGAAGTCACTTCACGGGGTGTCAACCGTGCTGTAATGGAACAACTGGTTAAATTATACAGAGAATCTCATCTTGGAAAGCGTCTTCCTGCCTATGATGGTAGAAAGAGTCTATATACTGCTGGGCCACTTCCATTTATGTCAAAGGAATTCAAAATCTTTCTCATTGATGAAGATGATGGATCAGGCGGGCAAAGGTTTTATGATTTTTGCTATCTGGATATTCTTTTAGTTTCCATATGCTGTTTTCTCTACTTGGCAATTAATTATCTTCTCTTTCTGTTGCAGGAGAGAGAGGGAATTTAGAGTTGTGATAAAATTAGCTGCACGTGCTGACCTACATCATTTAGGGCTCTTTTTGCAAGGAAGGCAATCAGATGCACCTCAGGAAGCCCTTCAAGTTCTTGACATTGTATTGCGTGAATTACCTACTACTCGGTATGAACCAATTTCCTTCATTTGGGTGTTGATTATGTGTTCCATTGTGTCTGAAGACTGAGCTTTCATGAACTGTAGGTATTGCCCTGTGGGTCGATCATTTTATTCCCCTGATCTAGGAAGAAGGCAGCCCCTAGGTGAAGGTTTGGAGAGTTGGCGAGGTTTCTACCAAAGTATTCGCCCTACACAGATGGGACTGTCGCTGAATATTGGTACTTAATTTTTGGCATTGCTTCCCATCAATATTTGTATTTTGTTGTTTATAATTTATTTATTTATTTATTTCAGTGAGGTTCCTGTATAAGTCCATTTCAGTTGCATATGCAGGATTTTTCTACTACATTTCATTTTAAAATTATTATTTTTGTCTTAATGAACTTGATGTTTTATTTATTTGTGATCTGTTGGGGTGCAGATATGTCATCCACTGCTTTCATTGAGCCACTACCAGTCATTGACTTTGTAACCCAATTATTGAATCGAGATGTTTCTGCTAGACCATTGTCTGATGCTGACCGTGTGAAGGTCAGAAATTGTCGGTTGTTTTTGGTCTGAGTTTTATTTTGGTTACTGTTATGGCTTGTATTGAGTCTTGCAGATTAGCTCTTTTTCCTCTTAAGCATCAGATACACTTTTAAGTCATACTTCATGAGGCTATTGGTTGTTTGATTGAACTATGTCATTTTTCTTTTTAATTTTTTTCGTACTGAGGTTTGCGTAAGATGACTCGTGTAATTATGAGATAATGATCATTTCTACTTGTGTCTCAATAGATAAAAAAGGCTCTTAGAGGAGTCAAGGTTGAAGTTACACACCGAGGAAATATGCGCAGAAAATACCGCATATCTGGTTTAACATCACAGGCAACGCGGGAGTTGACGTGAGTTATCACATGGTGTCTTATGTTTATTTTATTTTTTATTTTCCATGGTTTTAGTTTTTGGTTCTATATGCTTCATTTCCCTTATTTTATACTTGTGTATCAGTTTTCCTGTTGATGAAAGAGGAACCATGAAATCTGTCGTAGAGTACTTTCGTGAGACCTATGGTTTTGAAATTCAACACACTCAATGGCCCTGTCTACAAGTGGGAAATCAGCAGAGACCAAATTATTTGCCTATGGAGGTAAGTGCTTGTCTTTTTGTTTTTCAGTGTTGTTTGGATATGTCGAGTTGCTATCTACAATTTCAAAACAGGTTTGCAAGATTGTTGAGGGTCAGCGTTACTCAAAGAGACTGAATGAGAGGCAGATTACTGCTCTGCTGAAGGTGACCTGTCAGCGTCCTCAGGAAAGGGAGCTTGATATTATGCAGGTGTGATGCTGTGGCTTATATTTTTGTGCGATGCTATATCATCATTGTAATAACTATCATGAGGTTTTACTGTTGATTCATTGTTTGTTAGATCTTAAATCATTATATGCTCCTTAGTAGTCAATTAAACTGCATCTGAGATTTATCAGCTCAATCAGCTTATTATGTCTTGTTATGATTTGTGTAGTTTAATACTTTCTGTTATTTAGTGGAGCACATTTTGTCTCTTATAATAAAGTGCTTTTAGCTTTTGTATCTGTCTGTGTACCAAGTTGATGTAGTTCGTTTTGATTTGCAATGTTCTTTTGTTATTGTCCTAACCATTTGAGGGTTGTGCGTTGAAATACTTGCAACAGGGTTTCCTGTATGCAGTGATACGAGGATATCTATGCATTGCTCATATTAATACAAGTAGTTTTAGTTAGCGGCTGCTGTTGCATACTTGCATGTGCCTTAAAATTTGTGTAGACTGTTTTTGTATAATATAAGGTTTTAATGATCAAACACTATTAAATTTTAAAATCCCGTTGTTTGTACGATGTAACTACAGAAAATTCTGTGTCTGCTGATACAAGTAGCTATAGACATCACATTATGTTAGAAAATGGCAGAAATTGTTTTCTCTGTGTTCATTCCAGCTATTAGAAGTACCATTTAGTTAAGAATCATGGCTTTATAGGCCATTCTAGGAAAGCAATTTGGAAATGTCACTACAAATTTTTCAATGATTATGTGGGGAAGTTTGACTTTTATTTACTTGTGAACTTATAACGTGCTTATTATTTTTTGTACAGACTGTTCATCATAATGCTTACCGCAATGATCCTTATGCAAAGGAGTTTGGAATTAAGATCAGTGAGAAGCTTGCTTCTGTTGAAGCTCGCATTTTGCCTGCCCCATGGGTAAATATCTTACTTTTTCCTCTCTTTGCCATCTTTATAAGCTGCATATCTTGTCCATTGTGTGTTGCCATAATTTATGAAGTGTGTTGGCTTTTGCATTCTGTTTGTGCAGCTTAAATATCACGACACGGGTAGAGAGAGGGATTGCCTGCCCCAAGTTGGACAATGGAATATGATGAATAAGGTATTGCCTCCTGTGAAATTATAGTGATTGCATTTCATATCACATATCCCAGTTACTGAATTCAACATTTGTTTTCACATGTTTGTGTGACATTTGTCTAATTATGCTTCCCCTTTGTGGTTTGTTTCTCACTTTCTCTCCTTTCTTCTATTATTGGTGATAAAATGTTCCTGTAAGATATCTTCTTGACCAAAACTATATTCAGTAATGAAGGTCCTAATATTTTAGGCGTTCAATTGCTCATTGCATTTAGGTTCTTTCTCCCCCCCCCCCACTTTTTTTGGTTATATTACCTTTTCCTTCTCCTGCCGACGAGCGAACAGTCTAAGGGCCCCTCTCCCGTTTTTATGAACAAAACATTTTTCTTCACCAACTAGATATTCAAATCTATTCCTTTATGGAAAAGGAGCGTACGCAGATGATATTCTTTTTTTCGGCGGGGGACCTCACACAGGCACACACCTTTTTGCTTAGGCATGTGCCTTTTTTGAGGCGCAAGACCCAAGAAAGGTGCACCTCCCTCACATTCACCTCTGATGAGCTCACCCAACACCAACAGACTCGAAACTCGCCGATCTACCAGAATCCGGTGCCCACGTGCCATAATCCTTTGGGTTTTGTATTTCTGCCCTTCTTTTTCTGGGTTACCTAGCTGCTATGTTTTCTGGGTACTGCTTACCTCTGTTTCTTTCTTTTTTTTCCTTTTTTTTTAATTTTGTTACAACAACTTTGAAAACATTTGTCTATGAATCTGTTAGCATCATCTAATAACCTAAAAGAACTTTAATAAATTAATTGTGGGATTGTAATTACATATATATATATATATATATATATATATATATATATATATATATATAATCTGTATTGTACGAGGTTAATTTTTTTTATTGATGTTTTGAAAATTGTTAGTTTTAGTCAATTTGATCAAATAGGGCTAATATCTTGATTTTGATATAAATTCTTAACCCTAATTTTGCATTTTTTTCCATTTTTAATTTTTTGTGCCTGACCTCTCTCAGGTGCGTGCCTGCGCCTAGGCTCCAGGAGCCCTTAGCACCTTAGTGTGCCTTGTGCCTTTAATAACTATGACTATTAATGAGTTTTTATTGGTAGAAATTAGTTTAGGGTATTAGTTGGGGTTGAAGAACATTTTATTATATGGATACATGGTGGCTGGTGTTTTTGGAATCTGCAAGAATTTGGATCTGAGTAGTAGAGAAAACAAAAGGAATAGGATGGATAAAACGTTGGCAGTTACACATAGGAAAACTAAGACTATAAAACAGAAGGAAATAGGATGGATGATATAGGCGATTGGGGATGGGAAAAAGGAGACTATCTTATCCCCTTGGAGCACAACAGCTGCTGAGAAATTTGATACCATTTACTAATTCTACTTGGGCTCTAATCCTTGATGAAAGCCTACAGGTATTTGCTACTTTGACTTGGAAATACAACCAATAAGATGCTGAAAAGAAGACCCATTGACTGCTACTGCATCCCTTTTCAGCAGACCTAAAAGCATAATTTACTGAAAGGACCACATGGTTGTCGAGAAGACCAGTGGGGCCACAACCTAGACAATAATTTGAGTTTCCTTTGACATTAAACATGTTTTTTTTTGGACCTTGGGGTCTACATCAGATGGATATAAGAAAAAAATGTATCAGATATAACAGGAGGATAAAGGGTATTTGC
This sequence comes from Vernicia montana, assembly GCA_949750685.1. Taxonomy (NCBI): domain Eukaryota; kingdom Viridiplantae; phylum Streptophyta; class Magnoliopsida; order Malpighiales; family Euphorbiaceae; genus Vernicia; species Vernicia montana. The sequence continues at coordinate 11,014 of CATKHJ010624855.1, forward strand.
AGATCAGAAAGCAAGACCTATAGATAGTCATATGGAAGGATGTCTTTTCAAAGGTATAAGATAAAATAGGTGTGATAGATAAGCATTTATAAGGTTGGTGCATGTTTGGGTCTGTTGTCCTTTTTCCCTGTAAATTTTGCAAATTCAGATTGCTGTATATCTTGTTTTATTGTCATTTTGTTGCAGAAAATGGTTAATGGGGGAAAAGTGAACAATTGGATATGCTTAAATTTTTCTCGGAATGTACAAGACAGTGTGGCTCATAGATTTTGCTGTGAACTTGCACAAATGTGTCACATTTCTGGAATGGTATGGAGCTTGGAATATTTCTTTAGGTTTTCTAATAATTCTTGGATATAATTTGTTGTCATTCTAAACTTTGGATTGCTTATTGTATGCAGGCATTTAATACTGAGTCAGTTCTTCCTCCACAGAGTGCACGTCCAGAGCACGTAGAGAAGGTGTTGAAAACACGTTACCATGATGCTATGACAAGACTCCAACCCCAGGGCAAAGAGCTTGACCTGCTTATTGTAATTCTCCCTGACAATAATGGCTCTCTTTATGGTATGAAATTTTGTACAGTTGATGTGGTGGTGCTTTTTTCATTTTATTCATCTGATCTTTTGTAAATACTCAGCATCTTGCTGTTCATCGCAATTCCTTTGTGTGATTACTTGCTTTCAGGTGATTTGAAGCGGATTTGTGAGACTGATCTTGGACTTGTTTCTCAGTGCTGTTTGACAAAGCATGTATTCAGAATGAGTAAACAATATTTGGCCAATGTGGCCTTGAAGATAAATGTGAAGGTTGGGGGAAGGAATACTGTGCTTGTTGATGCATTATCAAGGCGTATTCCTTTAGTCAGTGACCGGCCTACTATTATTTTTGGTGCTGATGTTACCCATCCTCATCCTGGCGAAGACTCCAGCCCATCTATCGCTGCTGTATGCTATCTAATTTTCTCCCTCCTTCTGAATGCCTTTAATCTTGTGCTTGTCAGGCTTTGCCCGTTTCCAATTTTTGTTAACAGAAGATTCTTAAAATTAAATGCAGGTTGTGGCATCTCAAGATTGGCCAGAGATTACAAAGTATGCTGGTTTGGTTTGTGCTCAAGCCCATCGACAAGAGCTTATCCAAGATTTGTTCAAAGAATGGCAAGATCCTGTAAGAGGGAAAGTCACTGGTGGCATGATCAAGTATGATTCATCTTCTCTGTCTATTTTTCATAGTTGTAGAGGCACAATTAGACTCTATGCTTAGTCAGGCCCAAGTTCAAGAGTCAAGACCCTGTAGTGGTCTCAAACCAGGCCCAAGGTTAAGCGCTCCTGGGTGTCTGTGCATGCACCTTTAAAGGGGTGCCTTGGTGAGTGCCCTAAGGGCTGGAAAATTTTTTTTTTCACTATATAATTTGTTCTAATTGCAAATTGAAGTTGGGACTCTGCCTTCTTTAAATTGAGTGTTGGGATGGTAAACACGAGTACATAGAGGGCAGGCCTGTCTCTTGGAAAGTATAGTTGAGGAAGGGGCTAATTAATGAAATTGGATAAAGGAAAGGATGCATTAATTTATGTGTTTTGACTATGCTTACTGGTGGTTGCTATTCTTTTGCATTCTTGCGTACACATGGCTTTTATCTTACTACTCTAGCTTGAGATCAGCTTGCATTCACAATGGTGTGCATTTGACTTGTGCTGAACTAGTTTCAGTAGTTAGCTTCTTTTTCGTATTCACATAGTATTATGATTTTCTGCATGCAATTGTTACTACTTGCAAAACGAAACAGCATACAAGTATTTTTTATACACATTTTTGTGAATGTACACGTCACATCTCTCATGTGCTTGCACCTGTGCTTGGCTACAGTTACCTTGTTTGCTTGTATGCCTTTAACAACTATGGTCTGTGTGTGAGCTTCATGTGGTTTGTAAGTGTATCACAGCTGTCTTTCCATAACACAGGGAGCTCCTTATATCGTTCCGAAGAGCAACTGGGCAGAAGCCTCAGCGTATTATATTTTACAGGTATTGTTCCTTTGTCTACTTTATTATTACCTTATTGTTATTTAATATGTTGTGATGTCTGACGATTTATTCACTTATTCCAGAGATGGTGTAAGTGAAGGACAATTCTATCAAGTTTTGCTGTATGAACTTGATGCTATCCGGAAGGTAACACTCTCTAGATGTTCTCCTGCTATGCATATTCTCTTTGTTTAATTATCAAGTTGAATATGGTAATCCTCATGCTTATGTTTTCTATTTATGTTGTATAGTCATGTGTTTCCTACAGCCAAATTATCAATCTATTATTTCTATGCTTACTCTGATGATTGAATTTGGTTTGTTTCACCTATTTTAATTGCAGGCATGTGCTTCTTTAGAACCAAATTATCAACCTCCTGTGACGTTTGTTGTAGTTCAGAAGCGTCACCACACCAGGTTGTTTGCCAACAACCATCATGACCGTAATGCTGTTGACAAGAGTGGGAATATACTACCTGGTAAACATCTAGCATGATGGTTTGATTTGACATTGATATTTTAGGTTGTTTTTTAGTTTTATCAGTGATGTAATGCTAAAATTCTTATTTGATAGGTACTGTTGTGGACTCTAAAATCTGTCATCCGACAGAATTTGACTTTTATCTGTGTAGCCATGCTGGAATTCAGGTAAAAAGCAACATTCCTCTTGGTTGTTTGTTTCAATACTCGGATGCTTTTTTAACATTGTTCAAGCATGACTACAGGGTACTAGCCGTCCAGCCCACTACCATGTATTATGGGATGAGAACAAGTTTACCGCTGATGGGTTGCAGTCCCTTACAAATAATCTTTGCTACACGTATGTTTTGTTTCCTTCAGTTCCAGCTGGAAAATAATTATGATATTATATGATTGTACCGTGTGCAATTTCTTGGGTCCTTCAATGCCATGGTGTGGGAGATATTTTTGGCATTATGCTTTTGTTCCCTGCCCCAACTTATACTGTTAAATCTTTTGCTGATTTGTTATCATCTGGTTTTGTGTTTGGGGCTTTGTGAACAGTTACCAATATCTTCATTTTGTCCTGTAAAATCATGGCACTAATTTGACTATATTTTTTTAAATTAAAATTTTGCAGATACGCGAGATGCACACGTTCTGTTTCAATTGGTTAGTCTCTCTCTCTCTCTGGTTTGAACATGATCTCTGATTTTTTTATTTTATTTTATTTTATTAATCTCCGCATGGTCTTGTGATTCGGCAGTGCCTCCTGCATACTATGCTCATCTTGCTGCATTTCGAGCTAGGTTCTACATGGAACCAGAGACATCAGACAGTGGATCAATGACGAGTGGTCCTGTGGCTGGACGCGGAGGCATGGGTGGAGGTGCAGGTGCACGGAGCACACGCGGACCTGGTTCTAGTGCTGCAGTGCGACCTTTACCTGCCTTGAAGGAGAATGTCAAGCGGGTTATGTTTTATTGCTAGGGCATTCTGACCCAGATTAACTTTGGATTGTCATGGGGGATGTAGGAGAAATTAGTTTAAACTGTTTTGATATGAATCCTCTGCAGTTTGCTTTGCTTTGCTGTGGGTGCTAAACATGAGATCGGGATTTGTGACCGAAATTTTCAATTTATTTTGCTATTGGTGACTTCCACTGATGTTTGTAGTGCATTATCCTGGCTGCCTCAGTTACTCTTGTAATTTGGCTAAATGCTATATTTGGATTTTACTCCTGTCAATTATGCTTGTGGTAAAAATGAATTTCATAATAAAATTTTATGAAATTCATTTAAAAATCTTTATCTTGTTTGGTCTGTGAATTTCTTTAGAATGACTTTAAACCTATAATTGATTAAATTTGAAGCTCTATTTGGATTATGATTGAAAATCATGGTTGTTAAACCCTAACTTTTCTGGCCGGTTCACGGTTCAACTGGAAAAACTAATTCAACAGGAGAAACTGGGAATTAGTTCATAGGCCAGTCTGGGTTACTTA
>CATKHJ010624994.1:0-11504 GCA_949750685.1 Vernicia montana
AAAGAAACTAAGCTAAAAGAAAACTAGCAATAAAAGAAACTAAGCTAAAAGAAAAACTAAAAGCAAACAAAAGCAAGCAAAGAAAGCAAAACAAACTTCAAAACAAATAAATAAATAAATGAAAAAGGAAGAAAATAAATATCTTTTGATGACAATGCTTCGGGACGTATGGATGAAGCGGGCGACCGGATCGCAATTCCACCTTGACTTGACTCGGCGGAACCAAAGCCTCCTAATGGCTACTCAGACGGCTCTTAGGACTCTCTTGAACTGGCTTGAGAGAACCCACAAACAACCACCCAACAAGAACAAAGCTTTGAACTAAAAGGCAACTCTTTTCGAACCAAGCCTTTAAGAAAGCTAGCTTTTTAACCAATTAGGCTTGATTTTAGCTAGTTTTGTGTGTTAAGTTGTGTAGAAGTGAGTTGGGGGGACTAGTTTATATAGGAATAGTAGTTAAGGAAGTTTTTGTATTTTTTCGATGTGGGATTTAGCGTTCTAAAACTCAAAACCGCACACAGGGCTCCTGGGACCGCACAGCAGAAGATGGACCGCACATGGCAGAGGGAACCGCACAGGCCTGGTTTGGGACCGCACATGGCCTGTACAGTTCCGTACAGCCCTGTGCGGAACCGCACAGGGCATGTGCGGTCCCTAGAGGGCCCTGTGCTGTCCTCCAGGTCAGACGGGCCGGTTCGTCAGATTTTTTGACCCTTTCTTGCCCGTTTTAGTCTCTGAGGCTTAATCGTATGTCTAAGGGTTCAGACGGTGTGAAATTCAGGGTTCACAGGTAGTATATTGGGCCAAAGATGTTTAGACTTAAGGGTAATAGTGGGCCAATAATGTTTGGGTTTAAAAGTGATGATGGGCCAAGGATGTTTGGGCTTAAGGTTTATGGGATGAAGGTGATTGGGTCGAGGTGAGAGTGTTCGACCCATCTTCGGTTCAAGGTATAGCCTAAGTTTGAGATGAATGCTTGCTAATTTGTACATTATGGATGCATGATATACATGGGAAAAGTATTTCATGAATATACAATTTGTGCAAGGCTTTGATTATGGTACATACAACGTAAGGTCAATATCTAGGTTCGTTACATAAAAGAGTAAGGGTGGCTTGCATAGGGTACCCGTCATACTAGAGCAGCGATATACCTAACCACATGTGAGTCAAAGAGCCTCGCGTAGGTCCAACAGTACGTGCATACTTGTAAATGTCGCAGGGTAGATGATTTCACTATCGGCAAGCAAACCTAAGGAAGGTTACCTACTCAATGTTACTTTCTATCCATTGTTTTCCTAAGAAATCTAGGTTGAAAGGCAAGGAGCCTATGTAACTGATGCATGAAAGCCATTTTTGCATTAAAAGTGCCAAACTTTGAATCAATTAGTAATCCTCTTATTTTCTTTATTAAAAAAAAGGTGGTCCCCAGCGGAGTCGCCAACTATGAGGCCTCACCTGAGCACCGGTCCGATCCACTAGAGGGGATCGAAATGCTCATTTGGGTTTGTACTCACAATGGAGCCCTCGGGTTCAGATTGGTTGATTTTGAAAATTGATTTGGGAGTCGCTACCTTAATTTTATTTTATTTGGAAAAAATTAAGGAAAAAACCCAATAAAATGACTCCAATTATATCCCAAAGGAAAAAGTACACTAACCCTCGATTACCAAAGAGGATTCGAGGACTAGATTTTTGGTTCATTTAACTAGTTTGGTAAGTTTAATGCTTAATGGCTTAAAATAGATGTCATGAACAATTATGAATGAATAAATAATTAAATATGCATGAATTAAAGTAAATCAATAAAAGAAGTAATAAAAGAATTAAATAAAGAAAACAATAGAAATGTTAAATTTACAACATAAATCAAATTAGGGGATACTCCCTCTAGCCCTTATGGGTTCTTGGAGAGTCACACATTCCCAAAATTAAATCAATAATAAAAGTAAAATAGAGAAATAAAAGAAAGCACAAAACTTAAATTATGTGAATAAGGTGAAAGAGAAGGGATGTTTATTTTAATTGGATTTGATGTTTTAGACAAGCATGCCTGCATATCCCTTTGAATGGGAATCAAAATCCACGTAGTTCGCCCTTCTTGAGAAGGGGCTAGTTTTAGTTTTAGCCTTTTATCATGTTTCAGATTGATTAATTAAAAGGTGGGTTGATTAATTAGTTAACCTAATTGATTTACCAAGTTGGATTAATTATTTCAGATTTTATTTAACTAACAACTTAGATAAATTAATTTAATTAACTAAATAAGAAAAATAAAATAAATAAATAAATAAAATGAAAAGAGAAAGGAAAAGAAGTTTACCTTACGCTTGAGCGGCTTTGAGACGGCAGAGACTTGTCTTGGTAGGCGGCGGACTTGCCTTGGACAGCGGGGAACCTTTGACTCGATGGGTCAGCTCAAAAAGTCACAACGCAATCTCACTTTGCAAAGCAAAGAGTAATAGCAAAGTAAGAAATAAAAGAAACTGGGGAGCTCGTTCCTCTCAAACCAAGCTTAGAGGAATGGCTCGCTTGATGCAAAGGCTAATCAAGCAAGCCAAAAGATGGGTGAGCAAGCTCTGAGTGTGGAATAATGAGTAGGAGGTCCCCTATATATACGGTGAAGGCTGAGGGGAAGTTTCATGAAATTTCGATGTGGGATGAAGGGAAAAAGAGGAAAAAACTCAAAAAAAAGGTGCGGATCAACATATCAGCTTAGCAAATCCGTGGATTGCCCCGGCGGATCCGCAGAAGCCTCCGACGAATCCTCAGGCATTCCCTATGGCTCAGCCCCCGGTTTCGCATTTTTCATCCATTTTCGTTCGTTTCTCGTCCGTTTTACATGATTCCAGTTGCGTTGTGCTTGTTATCCAATCCCAGATGATATGAGGATGATTTAGAAGCTTGAGGGATGGGTCCCGGGTCTCGAGGCTCAGATTCTCAATTTTTGGGCTTTTAGCTATTTCGACTTCCAAAAGTCTGTTTACCGAGCCTAGGTGCCTCTAGGGTTCAAATGCATACTAAAGGGTGTAAAATTAAGAGTTCACAACCATCACCTTAAGACCAACACCCTTGGCCCATTACCTTTAAAACCAACCCATTATTCCTAAAGCCCAACAACCTTGGCCAAGATATACCCTAAATCCTCAAAGCCCAATAACATTGGCCTAACATCACGTTAAGCCCAAGACATTTGGCACCTCATCTACCTTAAAGACCAAAATATTTAGCCTACCTTCATCCTAAGCCCAAAACTTTGGCAAATCCTCAAAGCCTAAAATAATTGGCCTTCCATCACCTTAAGCCTAAACTCTTTGGCACCCTATCTCTCTTAAGCCCAAAATCTTTGGCACCTTATCTCTTTTAAGCCCAAGACCTTTGGCACCTTATCTCTCTTAGGCTCAAAACCTTTGGCACCTTATCTCTCTTAAGCCCAAGGCATTTGGCACCTTATCCCTATTAAGCTCAAGGCGTTTGGCACCTCATCTCTCAAAGCCCAATACATTTGGCTCATCAGACTTAAAAGCCCCAAAAAAAAAAAGTAGGCCCACAACACCATAGGGAATCCTTTTCCCTCAGAGTCTGTATACCCCTACTTATATCACCTTTTCATATCTTCATTCTCCACTCACTGGGTTTCTTTTGGTTTTGTTTCAAGGTATGAATGGCTAACCCAACTGACATGGTTGCCCTGACCATACTCGTGACCAGTCTCCTTGAAAAGTAAGAGGAGAATTTTCAAGCTATTCTGAATGCTTAACGAGCCCAATTCAAGGAACAAAGGCAATTCATTATTGAGGAAGTACGGGCCATGATCAATCAAGCTAACCTCAACCCAACCATCCCAAATCTGATCCTGGACCGAACCACTCCAAATCTGAATCAGGCCAATCCTACTCCAGCCCAAGCCCATGTCCACACTACCTCTGTGCCAAACACCTTCACCCACTCTAAACCTTCCTCTCCTTTGAATCCTTTTCAAGGTAAGGAAGTCTTCTCCCATCCAGACACCAAAATGCTCATGGAAAAATTTGAAGTGATGGAGAAGGCCATCAAATCCTTAAAGCTCTGCAATGACCTAATTGATGTGGATAGCTTGACCTTGTTCCCTGATGCCAAGCTTCCTCCTAAATTCAAAATGCCTGAACTCGAGAGATTTTATGGAACTACTTTCCCCAATACCCATCTGAAGATATATGTGGGGGCAATGTAGCCTTTGGAACTTAATAATGAGCTCATTGCTCAATTGTTCCAACAATCATTAACCAATGCTGCTATGAGATGGTTCCTTTCACTAGACAAGAGCCAGAAAAAGACATAGGATGATATCTATCATGCCTTTATCAAGCAATATCAGTACAACAGTGAAGTGGATGTCACTAGGCGTGACTTGGAAACCACTAAGCAACTTGCCAATGAGTCATTCTCCATGTTCCTTATAAGGTGGAGGGTTAAAGCTGCTCAAATGGTAAATCGACCAACTGAACAAGAATATGTGGACATCATTGTCAAGAACCTACTCCCAGCTTACCAAGCCCATTTGCTAACCCAATACCTGCCCACCTTCAAAGCTTTGATTGCATCAGTTTTGAAGGTTGAAGATTATATCCAAGGCAAGTCATCCCAAACTAGATTCTCCACCATCGATCTAAATAGTGATGAAGAATCTGAACCCCATGACCTTTAATGTTAAGACCGACATACCACATTTCCTTTCAAGCCAAATCCATCACTATCCTCACCAAAGTGAAAGCCAGACCCCACCTCACCACACTTTACCTTTGCCCAAGTAGCATTTTATGGAGGATTTCAAGCTCAGTTGATCTGACTTGTTTGAGATTGAGTCCAAATCCAAGTCTAAGTCCAAATTCGAGTTTGAGTCTATGTTCAAAGTCCAAAGTTTAAGTTCGAGTTTGGGTCTGTCATTTTTGTATTTTTCTTCTATTTTTTACTATCTTCTCATTTTATAAATAAAACATTTATATTTTTATGCACTTCTTTTTTCCCATCTTTCTTGTTTAGTTGTGTCCAAAAAAAAAAAGAGAGAATAAATAAATAAATCAATGGATTTTGGCAAGCATTTGCATTTCACCATGATCACCACCATGACTTGGACAAATCAAAACTTGAGGTGTTTCTAGTGCCCGCATCAGCTGCCGCTTCACCAGTTCCCAACCAAAGAGTAGTCAAGATAATGAAGAACACCAAATGGTGATCTCTTCAGTTAGAGCAGTCGAAGCTAAAGGCAATCAAATGAAGTTACCCATTGCACTTTTGGGTAATCAAACATAACACCTCAACAAGGGGTAATAATCTCAAAAAGGATCTGATGTCCCCACAAGATTTCTCTCTGGACCAAGATTCAATGAAATGGTCTAGACAAATATCGAATCCCCAAGATGAAGGGAAGCGGTAGCCTAAATCATGGTGGAATCATTTTCAAATGCCAAAATTCATTGATTAGCTCACTAAGTTGAAAACCCGAAAGGGTTGCTTAGGTAGAAATTAGAGTAAGCTCGTCGAGTTGAAAACCCGAAAGGGCGGCTCGGCCAGAAGTTAGAGCTAAAAAGAAAAAAAGAGTCATCATGGTCAAATCATTTTGTCCCTTATGTCCTTATCCTACATTAAGGGCATATCTTCCTAAGTTATCATCCTCTGGTTGATCCCTCATTAAGGGCTCACCTTCTGAATCGTCTTCTGTTAATCTATCATGGTTATGTCTTCTATATCATCTTCTGTCATCTGTCACGTTGCCTTTATCATTTAGTGGGGGCATATCCTTCATGTTATCTGTCACGTCGCCCTTATCATTTTGTCTAAGTGAGGTGAGCTTCTAAGCCTTCTAAGGGAGGTATAATTTTGTCTAAGACCTTCCTTAAGAAGGCACAATTATTCAAAGACATTAAAGGAAGAATAATCATAAAGATGTCTGAAAGATACAAAGATTTGAAGCTATTAGAAATCTATAAGTCCACATATAGTGGCATTTAAGACTTAAAGACTTGAAGACCTAAAAACTTGAAGACTTGAAGACCTGAAGACTTGAAGGCCTGAAGACTGGACGACGTGAAGACTTGAAGATTTGAAGACTTGAAGACCATAAGACCACACCATAATGTGGCAATCATATTGTCTCTAGACTGAGCTCTTTAGCTCACCTCATTATTCAGGCACCCAGTTGCCTCCACATCAAACTTCTCAGCTCACCATATCCTTCAGGCACCCAGAGACCTCCACACCGAGCTTCTCTACTCGCCATATCCTTCTGGCACCTAGCTGCCTCCATACTGAGCTCCTCAACTCGCCTCTCCATCTAGGCACTCAACTGCCCCTAAATCGAGCTCCCCATCTCGCCTCATCATAGGCGCATTCGACTGCCCCAACATCAAGCTCCTTAGCTCGCTTTATCATTCAGACATCCAATTGCCTTCATACTGAGCTCCTACGCTCACCTCTTCATTCAAGCATCTAGCAGTTTTCATGTCAAACTCACCAGATGCAGTCAAATTAGCAATAGTACAGATGAATCACAAGCAACGAAAAAAAGTATCTACGCCCTTAGCCCGCTCTTCGATAGTCTCGATCAGACTAGGGAATGGGGGGCTTCTAATACGATAAAAAAAAATGACATGCTTGGACTCTAGGACACGTGCTCGTAGGGGGGTCTCCATTCTCCCCTATATAAAGGTAACTATTATATTAACTTTCATTCATTTAATACATTCTCTCATTACTCTCTCTTTAACTTGAGTGTCGGAACCTCTTTGCCGGGATAGCCTCTGGGGAGCTCTTGACTTCTCTCTCTTACTTGCAAGTCCTACCCTCTACAGGACCTTTCATCTAAGCTACCAGGTAGATTTTATCCTTATAAAAAATGTAGCATAAATATTTCTATTACGTGCTCACAATTATTTTTAAGATTTTACAACTCTCTCAATTTTTTTATTATTTAAGTTTATTATTACAATATTGTCTTTATATTGTAGAGATTTAATTAGTTATTTTTTGTAATAATAAAAAGTAAATTAACTTTGTAAATCGAGAAATAAAATACCTGAAAAAATAAAATTCATGATTAATATAAAGAGTATCTATGGTAATGTTATAATGGCCTTCTCACAACGTCAACAAATAAATTATTTTTACATTTTTGTAACATTGGAGGAAATTTAGATCTAGGTGCATTGCTAGGTGTGCTACATATGTATATATATTTTTGAGAATCATGGCTAATGAATTGTCTTTTCTTCGTAGTAGTAATTAATTATAGTTGCAACTTGCAAATGAAGATGGAGAAACGGCAATAAGATGTTTCCTAATGAAATTACTTGAACACGACTATCAAACTTTCAGGTAGAGTGTAAAAGTTCAAAACCTAATTACTTCTGCAGGCAGGCACCATTTGGAATATCTTCGACGCAAGAATTCAATTAAATTCAATTAATAAAATTTAATTTAATTAATGATAAAATTTATATGTTTAAAATAAATTTTAAAGTAATAGAATTCATTTAAATTATATTGTTTGGAACAATAAAAAAATAAAAAAATATAATGATTTTCTTATTTTACCTTTATATAAGAAGAGTCATATTTTTAAATTACCCTTCCCAAATGCTTTAAAAAAAAAAGTAATGTTTAATTTAAATGAAAACATTTTGAATTTTTAATAATGAATGTCATTAAATGAATTGAATTCTTGCAAAATCTTTCTATTTTGGCATGATTTAATTTCTTTCAAAATGAATTTTTTTTTTTTAATTTAATAGTCCATTTGGATGATAGAGATTTGGACCCTGAAATATTCTTATTGTAGAGAAAAGATTACAAGTTTGCAAAATAACTAAATACAACAACAAACGAAAATCAAGTCTCCTGAGAGCCCTCTATATCTTAAGAGGGAAGAACAGAGCCCTCAGGAGGAACATCAACTACAATAGGAAAGGTGGAATTTGGAGCTGCTTCTTCAACAATTTGGCCTTCAGCAGGAGGGTCGCCTAGAGGGCTAGAGCCAAATATAGAAACATGCGCTTATAGGGAAAGAGTTGCAGTCCCAAAGGAAGAAGGGTCAGTGAGAGAAGCAGAGCCAAAGGGGGGAACTAGCCCGCTAAGAGGATTTGCAGTAGAGTCTGAAGCGAGAACATTCCCTTCAGTAGCAGTGTCAGGTTCTTCAATCAAAACCTCATCGATGAGGTCATCTCCTTGATCAGGAGCCTCTATGTCCATTTTGAAGACCTTAGTCAATACATCAAGGAAATGGACATCATTGTCATCAAGGGCTCTATTGAAGTAGTCAGGTGCTATTGGTACAGAGTAGTCAACTACTCGTCTATAAAAGTCAGCATCAAGCCTCTTGTTCTCTACCTCAGCATCCTCAAGTTTTAACTTTAGGCCATCAGCTTATATCCTCTCAAACTTGAGCTATTGTTAGGCTCCCTTTAGTTCTCTCTTGAAGAAAGAAAAATCCTGGAGCTCCCTCTCTTGGACCTGCAACCTCTCCTGCAGGTGACTAACTTCTCTGCCCCGAGTCTAGAGGTTGAGCTTGCATTCCTTGTATCTCTCCCTCTCATCCTGAAGAGAAGCTCGAGAATGTTCCAGCTTGCTAATTAGTTGTTTGATCTTCTCCTCGTCTCTAGCGGATTTATCCAGTCTTGGCAACTCTTATTTAGGCCCTCCACCTCAGACTTGTCCTTTTGTTGTTGCTCTAGAGTTGCTAGTTTTTGTTTTAGAGAAGCTGCTAGTTTTTGTTTTATAGAAGCTATCTCTTTTTGTTGTTCCTGTAACAGCTCAGCTAGATTGAACGTAGTGTCTTGGGCCCTAGAGTAATATTCATCAGAAGCCCTTAGTTTGGCAAACCACTAATAGGCCATCAAGGCAACTTGGAGACAAGAGGAAGTGAAAAAAAAAAAAAAACAACTGAATTGAAATTTAGAAAGTTGAAAGAAAAGGAGAATGAACTCACATTGATCCCTTTGCCCATCAACATGGCAGCCAAGACCTCAGCGGGAAGATCCCAGATAGGCTTACGATTTGGGAAGGAAAAAAGCGCTACAGTGAGGTCCACAGACCATTGGAGAGAATTATCTTGCTCAAAAAGCTCAGGGATCCTCTAGAAAATCGTTCAGACTCTCTCCACTCTCTCGCTCACTCGTGCAAATGGCAAAAGTAGGGGCAAGATTCTCATAGACATGTTTTGCAACATATTCAAGGCCTATGCCCTCGTCCATCCTCATAGTGGACATGGGACTACACAACGCTTTAAGCTCTTCCCCCCACAAGTAGCACCAAGTGGCCTCGCGGGTGTTGCTAAGCTCGACGATTAGAAAAGGGCGAGCTAGTAATTGCCTGATGTCCTACCCTCTTAAGTTTTACTCATCTATCTTGTTGCCTCCTCCCTCCAAGGTTCGATCATCCCCTATCAGTAAAACCCTCTCCCTTTGAGGACCCGCCTGCTCAGACGCCTCTATTCTCAGCCTCTTCGCCAAAGGAATTTCATATTCAGTCTCTTCCCCAGCAAGGGTGATGACTTCTTAATGAGTGTCCCTCGGACACACTTCCTAGCTCGAAGGTACCTATATTTGACGAGGAGGGATGGAGGGAGGAATAGTGGCAAGGGAGTCGCCAATGATCCTCGTAAGGATCTCATCAGATAAATCTTAGCGGGAAAGTTGAACTCCTAAAAAAGAAGCAGCAAACATTAAGTCAGAAAAAGGCACATAACAAGTGAAAATTGCATAGGTAGAGTACTTTAAGTTCGCACTGGGAACATAACAAGTTGAGGATTAGGGGACTCAAAAAGGAACAGTCCCAAACTCCCTGATAGAGATCCCTAGGTTCCCTGAAGACCCTCGAGGCGCTTCAGGCACGCCATCTACCTTCCTCTTCCCTTTTATCACCCCCAGTGGTGGCCCTCAGAGGAATAGAGACAATGGAGACATTGATAGTCTTTCCTCCTCCTTTCTTCTTCTTCTAGGAGGGAAAGCTCAGTTTCACGGCAGGCTCTTACTCAGATGGGAGGCAAGGCCTTAGTTGGCCGGACACCTTGTCCACAATGAAAAGGAAGGCATCTTGAGCTTATCCAGAAGCCCCCCATAACATTTCTCGCCCCCGTCCTCTATTAATGTGAAGAGTGTATTAGCCAACAAACAGAAGAAAATTACGAATTAAACAAAAACATGACGAAATACTTACTAATTATGTGACCTAGCCTGGTCGCACCCGCAATTAGCTTGATGTCATATTGCCATGAGCCACTAAAGTTTTGATTGTGAGACGCTCATCATCATCCATCGATGGAAATTTTGGCACCACACAAACTAAGGAAGTGACTTTCTATAGTAGCCGAATTGCTTAGGGGCATCCACTTCAATAACAACAAATTTCTTTTTCCAATCCCCTACTTTGTTGTCCTTGTGGACAAAGAGATTACAGTCGGATCTTATTGAGGAAGAGATCGTCGCATCCTTATTGACATGGGTCTTAAAGAACACCTGGAAAGTTTTTGAGTGGGAACCGACCTCTATGAGGCCTCGCCCGAATGCCCCTCCCCTCGCTCGGGAAAATGCCTTAAGGAAAGGCTAAGCGATTTTTAAGGGAGGTTAGGTACGAGTTTCGGTACTCACGATTGGAAGCGGCTATCGCCTTTGCCAACCTAATTTATTTAAATGGAAAAATTAAGAAAAAACCCAATTTAACTCCAATTTATTAATCTTTGAATAATTTACCCAAGGATAAAAGTCATTAGTTCTTGAACCAAGTTGAGATCGGGGACTGGGTTTTTGGTTTTAAATAATCTCATTTTGGCTCTTTAGTTTAATTTGACTTTGAAAATAGATTTCATGAATGACAAGTATTAATGACGATTTATAATGCATGAGTATGGCATAATTATGAGATATATGGAAAAAATAAAGAGCGAGTATTTAAACATCCACAAGCAAAGTAGAGTATTTCCTCTAGCCCTTATGGGTACAAAAGAAATCACAATATCGCACCTTTGCTCCAAAATAATTAAATTAATATTAATTTAAAATTTACATGTACAATGGATTGACATTTAAAAAATAAAAGAGGAAGGGGATTGGTTGGGATTTGGATTTGAGGCTTGAATTTAGATTCCAAGCATGCCTACGTACCCCATTGAATGGAGATCAAAATCCACGTATTTCATTCCACGGTGAGGTGGAGAGGGTTTAAGGAACGGTCAGATTTGATTGGTTTGGTTTGGTTTGAGGTTTGAGTGAGGGTAAGATATTATACATTCTTTTGGGTTTGAGTGGTGGGAAAGTGGTTTTGCTGAATTGGGGTTCCGTTTCGTAAAACAAGATTGATTTTTGAAAAATTAATTTGATTGCTTAATTACACAATTTTAATTAATTAAAAAGATTAATTAATTAAAGTGATTAATTAAAAGGATTAATTAATCAAATTGAGTGAAAACTAATTGAAAAATTAATTAATTAATTAAAATTAATTTTTAATTAATTAATTAATTGTGATTACTC
>CATKHJ010625002.1:0-19620 GCA_949750685.1 Vernicia montana
GCATAATTAGCTTTAATGGATTGGACTGTATGATATTAAACCCTTTGGCACCGAAGAAAAGGCATTGCCTCATTGGTCTTCACTTGATGTTGATGACAGTGCTGTTATTGAATGTTGCTTCTTTTGGTCGTTGCTGTTGCTGTTGCTGTTGCTGTTGCTTGTGGTCTTTATTTATTCTTTAATTTAATTTTGAAAAAACAAGAAAGCAAAAACACTAATTCTTCAAAGCTTAAGCCTTTGGACGTACGGAAGCAAAATATACCTTTAAGGGACTTAATTAATTTGTCTAATTATTATTTTAAAGACAACACACCCGGTGCTAGTACTTGTAACAAATGTCACAAGTGGTTCAACCTTTTATTTTGTCAAATATGTAGAGGTTAGGTGGTTACATCAAGCTGTCATGGTTTTTTTTTTTTCCTAATTATTCAATTAATATTCTTAATACATATTATCCATTATATCAATCTAAATATTTAAAAGTTATTGATTAATAGTTTCTTAGGTATATATCCTTTGATGAATATATAAATGTAAAATAAAGTAGTTGCAGATATCAAAAATATATTTAACGTATACCAAATTTTGGTATACGTATACTATTTACTGTTAGTTTATCTTTTTAATTTTTCAAATTTGCAATTTGTATATATTAAAGTAGTTGCAGATATCAAACACATACTAAACGTATACCAATTTATGGTATATGTATATTATTTACTATTAATTTATACATCTTTTTAATTTTTTCAAATTTGCAATCGGTATATATAAAGTAGTTGCAGATACTAAAAGTATACCAATTTATGGTATACGTATACCATTTTCTATTATTTTATCTCTTTAATTTTTTCATATTTCTAATATGTATAAATATAAAATAATTGCAGATACGAAAAATCTACTAAAACTATACCAATTAATGGTATACGTATACCATTTACTGTTACTTTTTTTTTTTTTTAATTTTTTCATATTTTCTATCTGTATAAATATAAAGTAGTTGTAGATATCAAAAATCTATTAAAAGTATACCAATTTATGGTATACGTATACCATTTACTGTTATTTTATCTTTTTAATTTTTTCATATTTCCAATTTGTATAAATATAAAGTAGTTGCAGATACCAAAAATCTACTAAAAGTATACCAATTTATGATATACGTATACAATTTACTGTTATTTTATCTTTTTAATTTTTTCATGTTTCCAATCTGTATAAATATAAAGTAGTTGTAGATATCAAAAATCTACTAAAAGTATACTAATTTATGGTATACGTATACCATTTACTATTACTTTATCTTTTTAATTTTTTCATATTTCCAATCTGTATAAATATAAAGTAATTGCAAATATTAAACATATACTAATTTATGGTATACATATACCATTTACTGTTACTTTATATTTTTTTTATATTTATAATCTATATAAATATAAAATAGTTGCAAATACCAAATATATACGTAACTTATACTATATTTTCGTAAACATATACCATTTACTTTTTTTTATATATATATATATATATAAAAGTGTGCTAATACACTTCTTGACATTATTGTCAATTTATCAAAAATTTGTAGATAGCAAAAATATTGACTACATCAATCAATTAAAATGTATAAAAATGAACAATTTTTTTTTTTTTTTTACCATTGTTAGTTTCTATTTTTTTTTTTTGTATTTTTCATTTAAATTAGTTTTCATTTATTATAATATATATGATTATTAAGAGCTTATTTCATAAATCAAAAAATAAAAAAAAATTAATTTTATAATAATATTAAGAGGAAATTTAGAATTGTTGAGATTTTTTAAAAAAACAAAATTAGACGATTAAACTATTAACATTTAACATTAATTAATTGTTAATTAGTTAACCATTAACAATATATGATTAATTGTTTGGTACGATGAAACCCAAAATTTAAATAAATAAAAATAGGAAAGAAAAAGACATAGAAAATAGCCCCACCACATATATGATAATGGAGTAGTAGGTGGCTCCTTGGCAGTGACCTTCCCATTCCAAGAAGACCCATCATCACATATATGATATAAAAATTAATAGGAGTATTTTTATAATAAAAAGTAGTTGAATAGATATTTTTTTAAGTTAGTTTTTTTTAGTGTATTTTTTATAATATTTTTTCCTTTTTTATATATTTGTGTAAAAAACCCTATAGCTGATAGTAGTACAATTTTTTTTTTTTACAAACAAGTTTAGTCCAACTAAAAACAGATTTATGGACCCAAAGATCCACACATGAATTACCCAATAATGAGTTTAAACAAATGGACTTCAAGCCCAAGAGAGAACCGCCCTAAGGCCTACACACAATAAATTAGGGAAATTCACATAATTGCCTAAAAATTAGAGTAAGTTTATAAAAATACGCCGAAGTTGGAAATTTTACAAATATACGCTCCCTTACTTCTTTTTTATAATTTTACACTACTTTCATCAAAAATAAAATATAAAAAAAAACACACAAAAACTCTACCAAATCTCTTTAAAAATGAAAAAACAATAAAAACAAGCATCACAAAGCTATTGATGAGGATTTCAAAGCGAAAAAGCTAAACAAAATCGAAAGATCTGCATATTTTTTAAGAAACAATCAGCTGGATTTAAGAAAAACTCAATTCTTCAATTATTTCAAAGGTAATTTAAATTTTATAAATATATTTCAGTAGATTTTTGTGTTGTTTAACTATCATTGCATTAAAATTATTTAAATCGAAGAGATTATATGATTTTTTTACCAACTTGAAAGCTTTAGAAGATGAAAATTGAGTTTCAGATCTAAAACTTGCAAAAAAAAATAATGAAACAAAGTTATTTTTCAGCAAACCGAGGAAACAATATATCTAGGGTATATATAGGTATACATTTTAGTAAATTTGATTAACTTGTGTTTATATTGTGTTTATTTGATATATATCTTCGAAAAAAATAAAAAAAAAATAACAAACAGTTTTTAAGATTCACAGTAAATAGTATATCTTTAGTATATAACTAGTATATTTTATGTATATCTTAAGTATATACCAGAATTAGATACTTTAATTTTCCTTTGAGACTTAACACCCTCAACCTTCTTCTTTGAAAAAGCATCATTAACATTTTTTTTTTTTTTTTTACTAAGAATCGTCATCAAAATTAAGATTAAAATATAAACAAATTCAATAAAACAATGTTTAAATTAAAAAAAAGTTTATTCCTATAATTTATTGGCTCTTTTCACTTAGTATATATTATTGGTGAAATAAGCAATTAAGTTGATTTGATGTCTGGATATGCTTAGACATCTCAAGTCGCCTGTTTATCCTAACACTAAAAAGAATATATGAATATTTTATAAGAATTCGAGAGTTAAATTAAATGTTTATCCTATTCTTTATTCTGTCATATAATTTTCAATCTTTATTTTTTAAAATTTTTGTAAAAAAAATATTGCATTAATATAATTATCAAGACAATATTTTCAATTTGTCAAGTTTTTCTATGTTCTAGTCTAATATATTTCTAAGTAAAATTAACAATATATAGTATACTCAAAATATATTATGAGTATATAAGGCGTATCCGCTAATATTTCTGAATTTTTGAAATACTATAAATCTGCTGCACATATACTATATAATCTAATGAATGATTTTGACCACTCATAATAGCCATTAACCAATTATAAAAATTCTCTAGTTACACAAATTTGAATTCAGGAAACTAAGGCATGAAATCAAAATTAGAATTGGAGATAAAAATAAAAAAAGCTATCACTATTTGTCAAATATAATTATTAAGTTATATTATTAAAACAATTTTTTATGATATAAATGCAACTCATGTATGCCTTAAGCAATATATAAAATTGCAACATTAAATACATAAAAGAAGTACATAAAGAGAAGTAACAGGAAATTGTTTACTTCAAGTTTATTGCAAGTATATAAAGAGTATCCTCATAGTATATTCTGAGTATATTAAACTTATATTCAAACATGCTTTTGATAAACAAAAAAACTAATTCTTATACATTTAGAATGAAGCAACAAACTTATTGGTGAAATAAGCAATTAAGTAGATTTGAGAGGTGTGCACATAAATTAAATTTGAATTTAAAATCATGATATGTTTTTATGCAAAAAGAATATATAAATGTGTGTCTCCCATGGGCAACCACCAATATGAGATCATATATATAAACTAAATAAGCGAGGTCTTATATACTACAATCACTAATCAAATCAAATAAACAAGTCCTTATACAAATCAATTATTGCACGTACCTACATTTATACGTAAGCAAGAAAGTGTGGAGAAATCAAAATACACCAAGACAAATACACATGCAGAAATAATCAATTAATTAACAAAAATGATTCGCCACGTGCACGTCCCAAACACTCATGACTAAACCTATGTTTTTTCCTATAAATACCAATCCATTTCACTTCTCATTTCACCACAATAGCTAGCCTCTCTTCTTCTCTTATAAACAATGATTGATTCTTCTTTGTTCTCTCTTAGCTTTTGCTTTCTTGTTCTCTTCCATGCCTGTGTTAGCTCAACAGATCAAGAAACGTGGCATCAAAACCAGCGAGGCCGCTCACAGCCAAACGAGTGCCAACTCAACTGCTTAAATGTGGCAGAGCCAAATTTGAGATTCCAATTTAAGGCTGGTGTTTTAGTGCTCTGGGATAAAAATGATACCCAGTTTCAATGTTTCAGAGAACGTGTAGATATGTAAAAAAAAATAAGTACAATAACAAAAAAAATATATAAAAGTAAAAAGCAAGTAGCAGAAATCTAAAAATTGTATACGCAGCGTATAATTGTAAAAAAGACACAAAATTGGGTACAGTGTGTAATTTCCTCAATAAATTATAATTGAGCCCATGCACCCTTTCCCTTTCAAAAGCATCTTCCTCCTCACCCAACACTGCCATCTCCGTATGTGGCTAAGGGAAGTACTGGATCACCGTGGAGAGCATGGGCCAATCGGTTGGACCAAACCAAAAGCACTTACATGGAAAAAGCTTTACACTTGCCCACAGAAAGAGTCCATAAATAGGCCAAAACACACAGGGACTTGTCGTCTATGACCGAATTAGCTATAACCAGACCATTAATGGTCCTCTGTCAACCGAGATGAAGCACTTAACGCAGTAAACCATAATAATATGGTGAGCTTCCTCTCTGACCTCAGCATTCTCTTCCCCTTCCCCCCAACTATCATCCAAGAGCTGAGACTTAAAGATTTGACAACAAAGAAAGATCCGGAAGCAGACAAGGCAACCACTGCACCCTAGGAGCAGATCCGAGCTTTTGTAACAAAAAACCAAAGCAACTTGTACTGGACGAGAGACAAAAACCACCCTAAATAGGCATAAGCCACTTTATTCTTACAAAAAACTAAAGAAAAAGACTTAAAAATCTTAAAAAACGAGGTTTCCCTCAGGTGGTTGGTGTCACCTAAGGTTCCCCCTCCGGGAAGCCTATAGATGAAGGCAAAGGCTAGAGAGAAGACAGAGGAAATTTGTGGGTATTTCCTTCCTTAAGCAAGAAAAGATTGTTAGACATGAAAGACTTCTTTGTAAGAGTAATTCAATGGTTATGTGTTTAGCTTAGTAATCAAATTATAAAACTCTTAGGCTACGTTTGGTATGACATAATGTAATGAAATGAAAAATGCAATATAATGAAGATGTAATGTAATATAACGAGCATTACATTACTTTGTTTGGAAGTGTAATGAATAATCATGTAATGTAATAATTGAAATAATTAATTACTTTATAATTATTAAAATAAGATATTGAATTTTAAACTATATTTATTTAAGTTAATTAATTATATTAAAACTAATATGATAAAAGAAAGGATAAGTATTAATTATGGTATAAAAGAAAAGTATTAATTGTGTTTTAAAAAAAAAAAAAAACTGGTAACTAAAAACTTTTTATTGTAAAAAAATTAGGCTATTAAAAAATTACTATAAAAAAAACATATCATTAAATTTTTTTAAAATAATAAAAAAAATAATTCATAAAAAAATGAAAACAGGTCATGCAAAAAATATTTATTGTAAAAAAAAAGGAAAAATATCATTTAAAAAATTAGGGGAAAGTACAAAAAAGTACCTTGTGGTTTAATCATTTTACACTTATGAGTCTGTGGTTTTTTTTTTTTACAAAGAGGATCTTGTGATTTGATTTGTTAACATTTTAGGGTCCACAGCCTTAACACCGTTAGTCAACAATGATGTGGCGCTGATGTGGCACATATGAGTCTCATTTCTTAATTTTTTAGATAGCCACATGGATAAAAAAGTGGAACTCATAAGTGTCACGTCAACATTGACTAATGGTATTAGTGGCAGAAACTCCATTGCTAACGAAATAAATTGCACTTTTGCTTATGGGTCCCCTTATCGAAGTAACAAGGAGGATGTTCTTTTTGAATTCTCGAATCTAAAACCCTTAGGGGAGGAAGCTTGGATTTGTGGTGGGGATTTAAACTTCATCAGATATCACTGGGAGAAGTATGGAGGCTAGCAGGTAGATGTAATTCAGATGAAAATCTTTGATGATTGGATCAATAAAAATTATTTAATTGACCTGGGAGGGAATGGTCATGTGTTTACTTGGTATAACAGGAGGGAGGGACATCATGAGATTGCTCATAGGTTGGATAGAATTTTATGTAATGCTGACTGAAGGTTGTTATTCGGTGATGCCCAAGTTTTTCATGAATGTCTCATTGGTTCTGACCATCATCCTTTGGTGTTGGATTTAGATGTGCCTAAAAAGAGACCTAGAAGAAGATTTCAATTTGAATACAAATGGACTGAGCATCATAAATGGCTTGAGGTGGTGAAATTGGCATGGGGGATTCAAAATGGGGCAATTGGACTTCACGGAGTTTCTCAAAAGCTCAGTAGATGTGTAGAAATGTTGAAGAAATGGCACTGGGATACTGTGGGTAACACCAGAAATCGTATAGAGTGCATTAAAAAGGAGATTGAAGAAATTAGAAGCTTGTCTACAAGTTTCAACTCAAAAGAAAGAGAGAAGTAGCTGCTTAGTGAACTCAATTTGTTGTGGAAAATGGAAGAGAAGCATTGGCTTCAATGGTCTAGAATAAAATGGCTCCAAGACGGGGATCGAAACACTAAATTTTTTCATGCTTCAACTATTCAGCGAAATCAAAGAAATAGAATTCTCCGAATCAAAGAAAATTTAGGGAGATGGGTTGAAGGGGAGGAAGTTGTTTGTTCTGTCATCAAAAAAATTCTTTGTTAATTTGTTTCAAGCTCCTGCTTTGTCAAACATGGATCTAGTACTGTCAAGGGTGCCAAGGACAGTGTCATAAGAAATGAATTCGGCTTTGATGACTCCAGTGACTAATGAGGAAATCCGAGGGGCAATGTTTTGTATGGGTCCTTTAATAGCTCTAGGTCCTGATGACTATCCTAGAATTTTCTTCCAAAGAGCCTATAGTGATATTGGTTCAGAAATATGTGAAGCAGTTAAATCTTTCTTTCATTCAGGGGTGATGCCAGAGAATTTGAATCATACACACATTGTTCTCATTCCAAAAGTTACAATACCGAGTCAGGTAACTCAGTTTCGACCCATTAGCTTATGTAACTTTATGTATAAAATCATTTAAAAAATTATTGTCTTACGAATTAAACCCTATTTGAATGATCTTGTACATCCTTTCCAAGCTGCCTTCCTCTCAAGCCGTGTTATTCAAGACAATATTTTGGTAGTGCATGAGATTATCAACTCATTCAAGCGAGCAACATCCAGGAAATATTTTAATTGTGCTATTAAAATTGACATATACAAAGGCTTATGATTGTGTGAACTAGAATTTTCTTAGGAAAGTTTTAGTAAGGATGGGATTTGATGGGAGATTTGTGAACTTAATTTGGCAGTGTATTTCCACAGTTACTTATTCTATTCTAATTAATGGTGAAGCTTCTCGCCCATTTCATCCTTCAAGAGGGCTGTGACAAGGTGACACTTTGTCCCCTTATTTGTTCTTATTTGTTTCTAACGATTTATCCTTCTTGATGGATGAAGCCATTCATGGGGGCCAGCTTCAAGGTCTACGAATTTGTAAAAATAGCCCTATTGTGTCCCATATGCTATTCGCAAATGATACAATGTTTTTTGGCAAAGCATTTATGAAAGAAGCACATCAATTTAAACAAATTCTGCATCTTTATGAAGACGCATCGGGCCAGAAAGTAAATTTTTCAAAATCTTCAATTTTGTTCAGTAACAATACTTCTGAAGATAGAAAGAAACTAATAGTGGAATTTTTGGGTATGCCTTAAATGGACAAGTCTGAGAAATATTTGGGACTCCCAATACATAAAGGGAGGTCTAAATCTCAAACACTCTCATTCCTTCTTGAAAGAGTTTCTCAAAAAGTACAATCATGTAAGCACAAATTGTTATCTATAGGGGGAAGAGAAGTGATGATCAAAGCAGTTGTCACTGCTATTCCCACTTACATTCTATCTTGTTTCAGAGCTCCAATTGGTATTTGCAAGAGACTGGACAGTTTGGCTTCAAATTTTTGGTGGGAAAGAGACCAGCAACGAAAAGGGATTATTTTTTAGAAATTGTCTAGTTTAACAAAATCAAAGATGAAAGGGGGGTTAAGCTTCAAGAGTTTCAATAATTTTAATCTTGCCTTGCTAGCAAGTCAAGCGTGGAGGCTAATCACTCATCCACAGTGCCTTTGGGCAAAGGTTGTTAAAAGCTTGTATTTCCCCCATACAGATTTTTGGTAAGCAAAGAAAGAACATCGAGCTTCTTGGAGTTGGTCTAGCCTGCTCGAGGTTCGTGAATTCTTAAAAGAAGGGCATGGAGGAACATAGGTAATGGCAAAGACACTTTCATTTGGTCAGACCCGTGGATTCCTTTGATTAATGGTTTCAAGGTGATATTTCCACAACCTTCTAACAATGAAGTGTTTAGAGTGGTTGATTTAATGTGGGATAATGGATCATAGGACATGAGCAAAATTCAAAATATTTTTTCTACCTAGGAAGTGCAAGCAATCCAATGCATTTCGATTGGGCCATCAAATGAAGCTGATAAATGGATTTGGCACTTTGGAAGGAATGGTAAATTTTCAGTCAAGAAAGCATACCAACTTTTAGTT
Organism: Vernicia montana; assembly: GCA_949750685.1. Taxonomy (NCBI): domain Eukaryota; kingdom Viridiplantae; phylum Streptophyta; class Magnoliopsida; order Malpighiales; family Euphorbiaceae; genus Vernicia; species Vernicia montana. The sequence continues at coordinate 9,199 of CATKHJ010625002.1, forward strand.
CAAAGACAAGAAGACCTTGAGCAGCATAATACTCCATCTTCTTCATCATTTTTCCCTTCTTCTCTTTGGAAGAATATCTAGAATATTAATCTGCCTACCAAGATTTCCATTTTTTTTTATGGAAAGCCTATAAAAATAAATTGCCCACTAAAGAGCAACTGGCAAGAAGGAAGATTATGGATCAATCAACTTGTGATCTTTGTAATTTAGTCCCAGAATCAGTTGAGCATTTGTTGTTGGGTTGCGACCACGCTAAGGCAGCTTGGTTTGGATGTGAATTGAGTTTTTGTGCTAGTAACTCACATGTTGTTTCTTTTGCAGATTGGTGGAATGGTTGTGTTGAAAAGCTCAAAGAAATTGGTAATGTTAAAGCTATCCAGCGGGCTGCATTCCTATGTTGGAATATTTGGAAGTAGAGGAATCTTTACAGGGCCGACTTGGCTTTGAGGCAGCTGCCTCAGGCTCCCATAAAAAATAAAGGCCCCAATTTTTTTTTGGTAAATAAAGCCCCAAATTTCAACTCCCAAAAAGTAAAGTTCACAATTTTTTTTAAAGTAAATAAAGCCCCTAATTTTGGTGAATCTTCCAAGATTAATTGTGACTTTAAGTTTCCAAGAATTTCATTAATTTCAAACGGTAAACTTTTCTTTTATTTATTTCCTATTTCTTTTTTTTTATTCTCCACTTATTCTTTTTATTGTCCACCTCTCAATTCTCTCTATTTTTCTATTTTTATATTGGCCCTCAATTGAAATATTGAATCAATCTCTATTCTAGTATAACTTCTCAAAAAAAATATTTTAATCACTAGGTATTTGAATTCAAGCGTTATCTCACAAGTTTTATTATTCGCTCTCTTTAATTTCATTTTTTTAATTTGTATTTATATATTTTTGAAATTGAGTTTATTGATTGATCACCAATCTTATATAGAAAAGTAGATTTTTTTTTTTTATTGGTATTTGTTATTGATTTGTTATTTTTGTTATTGTGATTTTAATTAATTGATTGAATATTTTTTAGTAAAAATCATGTCTAATATAAAATATGAAAGTGGATATGAAAAATTAAAGAAAAGAAAGAGAATTGAAATGTTAATAAAATCTCAACATGGAGCTTTCGATAAATTTGAGATTAATAATAAAAAAGATGGTACATCAAGTTCAACTGAAAGACAAACTTTAGTTGAAAATGAATTAGAAAATAATGTGGAAGTAATTAAACAAAATCATGGCGTTAATTATACTAACAATGAGATTGAAGAACAAAAAGATACTAGTCCTAATTCTAATGAAGAACAAAAAGAAAATGAACATGTTATAGAAAAAAATATAGAATTTGTAGAGATATCCAATTTGACATCTACAAATATATATGATCCTAGACAATGGAAAAATATTGATATAAACTTTAGAGATTTAGTAGTAAAAAAAGGTCCAATTAGATATAATGAGTTAGATTTTCCTAAGGATGAAAACAATAAACACTTTTCTACATTATTTTATACACAAAAATTATCAAATGGAGAAACGCATGATAGACGATGGCTAGTATATTCAAAAGATTTAGATAGAGTGTATTGTTTTTGTTGTAAATTATTTAATTTACGGTCTAGTATAAGTCAATTAGTGAATGAAGGAAGTAAAGATTGGAAAAACTTGGGTCGTCAAATTAAAAGTCATGAAACAAGCCATGAAAACATCACTAACATGAGTAGTTGGATCGATTTAGAAATAAGATTGCAAAAGAATATGATTATTGATAAACATATACAAGAACAAATTAACAAAGAAAAAGAACACTGGAAAAAAGTTATGTTAAGAATTATTGCGATAGTTAAATATCTTACTAAAAATAATATTGCTTTTCGAGGCACGAAAGAAAAGATATATGAGAAAAATAATGTTAACATTTTAGGCTTAATTGAGATGATAGCAGAATTTGATCCAACAATGCAAGAACATGTTAAACTTATTCAACATGGTGAGTTTCAAGCTCATTACTTAAGTCATACCATACAAAATGAATTAATAGAATTGTTAGCTTCTAAAGTCAGAGATATGATAATTAAAAAATTTAAAGAAGTGAAATATTTTTCTATTATTCTTGATTGTACCCCCGATGTAAGCCATCGAGAATAATGACTCTTATATTAAGATGTCTGGATACTTTTACGAGTCCAATTAAAATTGAAGAGTATTTTTTTTAGAGTTTTTGAAAGTAGATTATACATCTGGAAAATATCTCTTTGATGCACTTGTAAATGTATTAAAAAAATATGAACTTTATGTTAATGATATAAGAGGACAAGGTTATGATAATAGATCTAATATGAAAGGTAAACATCAAGGAGTGCAAAAGAGATTATTAGATATAAATCCTAGAGTATTTTATACACCATGTGGTTGTCATAATTTAAATTTAGTTTTGTGTGATATGGCTAATTCATGTCCTAGGGCTATTTCTTTTTTTGGAATATTACAACGCATATATTCTTTGTTTGCCTCATCTCCTAAAAGATGGAAAATTTTACAAGATAATGGATATAAATTTTCTGTTGAATTCTTATCTCAAACTCGGTGGAAAAGTAGAATTGAAAGTGTTAAAGTAATTAAATTTCAAACTAAAAAAATAAGAGATGTTTTACTTCAACTAGCAAAAACTAGTAAAGATCCTAAAACAAAAAATGAAGATATGTGTTTAGCAAACTATGAGATTGAAAATTTTGAATTCTTACTTAGAATGAATATTTGGTATGACATATTATTTGCTACGAATTCAGTTAGTAAAAATTTGCAATCTAAAGACATGCATATTGATGTTGCTATAAAACAATTAAAAGGTCTTATTATTTATTTAAAAACTTTCAGAGAAAATGGGTTCGAGTCTGCTTTAAATTCAACTATAGAAATTGCTAATGAAATGAACATAGAACCCACATTTCGTGAAAAAACGCATGATTCGTAGGAAAAGATAATTTGATGAAAGTAATGATGATGAGATTATTCATTCACCTAAAAAAATCTTTTGAAGTTGAGTACTTTAATTATATAATGGATCATTCTATTACTTCCATTGAAACTAGGTTTGAACAATTTATAGCATATGAAAATATTTTTGATTTTTTTGTTTGATTTAAATATGCTAAGAACTTTAGAAGAGGATGAACTAAAAAAGTCTTGTCTTAATCTTGAAAATTATTTAAGATCTGATGAACATTCTGATATTTATAGACTTGATTTATTTTCAGAATTAAAAGTGTTGAAGGAAACTTCGAACATAGAAACTAATGCTCCAATTGAAATGCTAAATTATATAAAAAGACTAGATTCTTTTCCAAATGCATGCATTGCCTATAGAATATTATTAACTATATCTATAACTGTTGCTTCCGCTGAAAGAAACTTTTCAAAATTAAAATTACTAAAATCTTATTTAAAATCAACTATGTCGCAAGATAAATTGAATGGATTAGGTATATTATCTATTGAAAGTAATATGCTAGAGCACCTTGAATATAAAACTTTAATAAGCAATTTTGCAGTTGAGAAAGCAAGAAGGATGAAATGAATTTTTCTAAATACATTGAAGTATTTATTTATTTATTTATTTTAGGTTTCCTCCAAAATCTTGTCTCAGGCACCCGATTCATTTGATCCGGCCCTGAATCTTTGGACCTTCAAACAAAGACCACCTGATCCTTTAAAGGCCATCTCCTTAGCAATTTCTCAGTGTGATGATTTTGTTAAAGCTTGGAACTCCAAACAGCAGTTGAATAGACCACTTTTGATCTCTTCCACACAATCTTTGTTTTGGCAACCACCTATAAAGGGTTTAATAAAGTTTAACTTGGATGCTAGTTTCGATCAATTTACCAAGCAAGCTGGTCTCGCAGTTATTGGGAGAGACGCAAATGGAAGAATTATGGAAGGTATTGCTGTTAAAAGCTATGCATTTTCTCCTCTCGCAGCTGAAGCAAACTCTCTAATCTTAGCTATGCATTTCGCAATTAGAACAGGGTGGAGAACCTGCATGTTTGAAACAGATTGCAAGTTGTTATTTGATTTGTGCTGTGGAAATTCAAATGACCCTTCTTAGTGTTGGGCACAGCGGAATAAATTACTAGAAAAATACGGAATAATAAATCAGCAAAAATGACACCAGCAATTTAACGTGATTCACTCTTAATTTTGGGCTACGTCCACTAAACAAACTCCGAATAATATTATTCCACTATTAAAATAGTATATACAAAGAGAGTCTTCTCTAGACCAATTCTAAAGGCAATACAAAAATGAGATATTATAAAATAGTAGCATTCATGGTGTTTCCCAAAAATACCCCAAATATTTTCTTCACTATTTTATCACTCAACCCTTTGAAAAAATCTCAAACTCTCATAAAAACTCTCTCTATTTTCTTCAGAGAACTTTCTCTGGCTTTTCTATGCTTCGACTTGTTTTTGCCTGCTTTAAATAGGCAATGGCATTGCCTATTTATAGGCAAGAACAATGCCTTGTATATGGCATTGCTCTTGTCCACGTTTAATTCCAATTTATGTGGTTATTGAATGGCTACTTATGTGGCTATACAATTTGGCCACACACACACACACACAGACACACACATATATATATATATATGTAATTATTGATTAGTGGTTTCCCCTCAATGTAGGAGGGACCACGTACTAATAAATCTCCCCCTATCGACTATATGGAGAGCTCCACCAATCCTACAGCTAGTCAACAGAATTCAAAGTACTGTCTTAGAAGAATCTTTGTCAACATGTCCAACCCATTTTCCTTCGTATGAATCTTTTCAAGGTATAGTAGCTTTTTCTCCAACACATCTCTTATCCAGTGATATCTTACATCAATATGCTTTATTCTTGAATGGAAGGAGTATTCTTCCCAAGGTGAATAGCACTCTGGCTATCACAAAACAACTAATATCTGTCTTACTAAACACCAAGTTCATTTAAGAACTTCTTCATCCACAACAACTCTTTAAAAACTTATGTTGCTGCAGTAAACTTCGCTTCAGTAGTGGACAATGCAACACATTTCTGTAATTTTGACTGTCATAACACAGCTCCCCTTGCAAATGTAATCAGGTAACCTGAAGTAGACTTTCTCGAGTCCATATCGCTAGCCATATCTTCATCTGTGTATCCAACCAACACAGGTTTGGCATTTACAAAACATAGGCATATTTTGGAAGTACCTCGAAAATAACTGAAAATACATTTTACTGCAGCCCTGTGTTCCTTTCCAGGTTTTGAAAGGAATCTACTCACAACTACAACTGTGTGAGCGATATCTAACCGTGTGCACACCATGCCATACATCAAACTTCCAATTACTGAAGCATATGGAATCTTTTCCATCTCCTCCTTCTCTTTGTCTGTAGAAGGGCTCTGCCTATAACTTAGCTTAAAATGATTAGCAAGCAGATAACTAACCACTTTAGCATTGTCCATATTGAATCTCTGAAGTACTTTCTCAATGAACTTCTCTTGTGACAACCACAATTTCTTGGCGCTTCTATCTTTGATAATTTTCATGCCAAGAATTTGCTTTGCTGGTCCTAAGTCTTTAATGGCAAAAGACTTACTCAACTGTTTTTTCAAGTTGTTAATTCTGAAAGTATTCTGGCCAACAATTAACATATCATCCACATAGAGTAAGGGAATAATGAAATCATCATCAGAGTATTTTTGCATAAAAACACAATGGTCTGAAGTAGTCTTCTTGCAGCCTTACTCCCCCATAACAGACTCAAACTTCTCATACCATTGTCTTAGTGGCTGTTTTAAGCTGTAGAGGATTTTCTTCAATCTACAAACATAATTCTCTTTCCCTTTTCTTTGAAATCCTCTGGCTGCTCCATGTATATTTCTTCTTCCAAATCACAATTAGGAAGGCTCTTTTGACATCCATTTGCTCAACCTCCAGGTCAAGGCTTGATGCTAAACCCAGCACTGTGTGGATGAATGTCATTTTCACAATTGGTGAGAAAATCTAGTCAAAGTCAATCCCTTTCCTTTGGCTGAATCCTTTGAAAAATAATCTAGCTTTGTACCTCATACTGGAACTGTTTTCTTCATTCTTTATCCTGAACACCCATTTGTTTTTCAAAGCTTTTTTTTCCTTTAGGCAACTTCACCAGTTCAAAAGTCTTATTCTCATGTAAGGATTTTATCGCATCTTGCATGGCTTCAATTCATTTATGTTTGGATTCATCATCCATAGCTTCTTCAAAACTTTCAGGTTCTCCCCCTTCAGTGAGTGTCACATATTGGTCATGAGGAGGATATCTGGTAGATGGATATCTCGTTCTTTCACCTCTCCTTAATAGAGGTGGATAAGCCATAGGTGTTGGCACTTGATAATAAGCATCATTATCTTCCTCATCGTCCTCGTCTTTAGAACCAACTTTTATAAGAGCATCATCTTAATCAGGTGGATCAACTTGGTTTTCATCTCCAACCTCTCTTGGCACCAGTGTTGAAGGAATTAATTTCAAATTTGATGAGTCACCATTGGAATCAAGAACATCCTTCTCCATTTTGTCAATATCTTCAATGGTCTCATCTTCAACAAATACAACATCACGGCTCCTAACAAGTTTCTTCTCAACCGGATCATAAAATCTATAGTCAAATTTATCTTGACCTTAGCCAATAAAAATACATTGTCTTATCTTAGCATCAAGTTTATACCTCTCATCCTTGGGGATATGAACAAATGCTTTGCAGCCAAACACCCGCAGATGATCATAGGAAACATTCTTTCCTAACCAAACTTTGTTTGGAACATCCATCTTGAGAGGGGTACATGGTGAAAGATTCAACAAATGTGCAACTATAAGTATGGCTTTACCCCAAAAAATTTTAGGCGACTTTGCATGTGAGAGTAGACATCTGACTCTCTCCATCAAAGTTTTATTCATCCTCTCCGCTAAACCATTTTACTGCGGTGTCTTTGGAGGTGTCATATGATGCCGGATACCATGATCTTTGCCTTAAGCATGAAATGGCCCAATGTATTCTCCACTGTTGTTTGTCCGGATGCACTTTAGCTTCTTCCCAGTCTGTCTCTCAACTGATGCATGAAATTTTTTGAAGACATCCAGCACTTGATCCTTTGTCTTCAAAAGATATGAGCTCATCTTCCTTGAATGATCATCAATGAAAGTCACAAAATACTGAGCACCACCAAGTGACTTTGGCATTGGCCCACACAAATCTGAATGAATCAGATCTAGCACATTATTCATTCTGGAAGGAGGGGAACTCTTGAAAGCAACTCTGTTTTTCTTTTCTGCTAAACAATCAGCACATTTCTCCAAATGTACTTTATCCATTCCGGGCAGCATTTTCTTCTTGGCTAGACTTGTCATTCCTTTTTCACCCATGTGGCAGAGTCTCTTGTGCCATAATTCAATTACACTGTCTTTCTCCAAGACATTAACTATGTCAGTGGAGAGCTTTGCCTGCATTATATACAATGTTGTATGCTCCTCACCTCTAGCCACTACTAAGGAGCCTTTTTAAAGTTTTCATTTGTCATAAATGAAGGTGCTGCAATATCCTTCATTTGCAAGTTTGCGTATAGAGATCAAATTCAGGCGCATGTCTGGAATATGCCTAACATCCTTCAGAACTAGTCTGGTACCATTCTCTGTTTTCAAGCAAACATCTCCTCTGCCAACAACCTTTGACAGGTTTTCATTTCCCATTCTGACAACACCAAAATCTTCAGGTGTGTATGATGAGAAAAAATCTCTATGCGAAGTAGCATGAATGGTAGCACCACTATCAAGTACCCAGCTGGTCTCCAGAGATTCAAGATTGACAATATCTTCATCATAAACAACATTGAACTAGTCAATGATATTTGTCTGCTCATTATTACTACTGCCATCTTTCTTCACAACTTTGCCTCGGTTCTCCTATTCTTTCTTGAACTTTCGGCAAAACTTTTTGATGTGGCTCTTCTTCTTACAGTGATGGCATTCAACATTGGCATATTTATTTGACTTCCCTCTACTCTTGCCTCTAGAGTTCTGCTCCCTAGATTGTCTCCTTCCTCTGGACTCTGCAACCATAACATCTGATTATGATGAAGAAGATAAGGCTTGTGATCTTTTTCTCATCTTTTCATTCATAATACTGCTTTTGACTAACTCCATGTTGACTATACCATTAGGGGCAATGTTGGTGATGGAAATTTTCAAGGTCTCCCATGACTGTGACAGAGAGGCTAACACCAGTAGAGCAAATACTTCATCATCAAGTTTTACTCCCATTATGGACAACTGGTCCTGGATTCCTTCCATCTCGTTCAAGTGATCTGGCAAGGAAGCTCCTTCTCTGTATTTTACTTGTACCAGCTTTGTCAAGTAAAATAACTTATTATTTCCAGTCTTTGAAGAATACAACATCTCCAGCTTATTCCACATAGACCGTGCATGAGTTTCATTACAAATGTGATTATACACATTGTTTTCGACAAACTGTTGGATAAAACTGCACACTTGCTCATGGTCAAATCCCATTCCTCATCAATTTTACTTTCAGGTTTGACGGTAGTAAACACCGGCAAATGCATCTTCGTCACAACTAGAAGATCTTTCATCTTTTTACTTCAAATGTGGTAGTTTGAGCCATTTAGGTAGATCATTCTGCTAATTTTTGCCTCCATCGTGGGTCCCTTACAACTGACAAGAAATCCAATAAAATCTTTTCTAATATAGAAGATCAGTTAATACCGCAACCACAAAGCATACTAAGAATTTTATTGGACAATAAAATTTTTTCTGATATGGAAGATCAATCAATGCTGCAACCACAGCGCATAATAAGAATTTTACTGGGATCAGCTCTGATACCAGTTGTTGGGTGCAGCGGAATAAATTACTAGAAAAATACTTAATAATAAATCAGCAAAAATGCCACCAGTAATTTAACGTGGTTCACCTTAATTTTGGATTACGTCCACGGGACAAACTCCGAATAATATTCTTCCATTATTAAAATAGTAGATACAAAGAGAGTCTTCTCTAGACCAATTCTAAAGGCAATACAAAAATGAGATATTACAAAATAGTGGCACTCAAGGTGTTTCCCAAAAATACCCCAAAAATTTTCTTCACTATTTCATCACTCAACCCTTTGAAAAAATCTCAAATTCTCATAAAAATTTTCTCTATTTTCTTCAGAGAACTTTCTCTGACTTTTCTATGTTTCAACTTGTTTTTGCCTGCTTTTAATAGGCAATGTCATTGCCTATTTATAGGCAAGAACAATGCCTTGTATATGGCATTGCTCTTGTCCACATTTAATTCCAATTTATGTGGTTATTGAATGATCACTTATGTGGCTATACAATTTGGCCACATATATATATATATATATATAATAATTATTGGTTAGTGGTTTCCCCTCAATGTAGGAGGGACCACGCACTAACAAACTCTTGCCTATTTATAGACAAGATTAGGATACCTCCTCTGGCCTAAGAAATGGCCACGTACATAGCTATCAAATTATGATATTTGAATGGCCACGTATGTGGTCATTTAATTTGACTAAAATTTATTTATTTATTTTTTATCATTGGTTAGTGGTTTCCCTTCAATATAGGAGGGGCCACGCACTAACACTTGGGATATTCATGCTTAGCTATCTGTTATTGAAGAATTGAAACCTTATTTTTGTTCATTTAAGATAGGATGTGTTAGTAGGAATTGTAACAAAGCAGTAGATTGGATTTCATCCCAAATTTTGCTAGATAGATTAACGAGGAAATTACCCTATGTACTTTTTTTTAATTTTTAATTACAATTTTACTTTCACTTTTATTTTTGTATGTTTTTATCCTCTCTCATTTATTTTTATACTCTCTTTTTTTACTTTTTATTATAAAAAATGTACTCTTTACATTTTGTTGCTTTTGTTTTTTTGTTGTTGATAATGGCAATTGATTTTGGTTGGATTTCATGCTTTCTTTTCATTAATTATTATTATTACTATTAATTAAATCATTTTAGCCTTTGTATTGTTTTAATTTCATAAAAAATGAGTTTATCTCGTTTTTTCATATGTATATATTATTTTTATTACTGCAAAAATTTAGCTATAAGCAAAAATTCAAATTCCTAGTGAAGTAATTGACCATTCAAACAAACTAATTTCATTATCTATTACAAGATGAAATTAAAATGACTAAATTTTATTTCATTATAATACGACTTTACCAGATTTTTATAGATACAAAGATCAACTATATAGTTTAAATTTATCACCAATTTATTACTTTTTATTATTTATAATATTTTATTACATACACGTGTTTTATTTATTGATTTTTTTTTATTCTAAAGGAATATCAAGTTGATTATAAATAAATTAAAAAT
>CATKHJ010625085.1:0-10327 GCA_949750685.1 Vernicia montana
AACTCCACATAAGTCATTAAAAATCTATGAATTCTGTAAAAGTCATTCACTTAAAAAAAGTTTATAAATGTTTTTAAAAATTTTAATTGAATACACCATTCTAAGAGAAAATTTAAGGAATATTTTTTTTAATGGAAAATAGATCTATATGATGTACCTCTTATGAATACATATATGAAAATATTAATAATTTTTTCTTTTTAGTTTTATTCAACTCAGTCTCATTATTAAATTTTTTTTTTTGAGAATATTGGTCTCATTATTAACTTTTAGTGGAGGTTTAATGGTCTAATATATACAATAGGCTTAATTTATCAGGCTTCTCTAATCCTATTTCATACAATAATTTGATCAATATTTAATAGATAGAAAATTTAAATTCAAGACCTTTATTTTTTAAAGGTGTATTTTCACACTATTGGAAAAATACTTATTATCGACGAAATATTTCGTTGGTAATTATATTTTTTTCGTCAGTAACCTGAGTTACCGATGGAACACATATGTCGAAAAAACCATGGTTGGTAATATATTACCTACGAAATTATAGATCCGTCGGTAATTTATCGATGGCATATCCGTCGATAATGACTGTTGGTAAAATTACCGACAGCCTATTCCGTTGGTAATTAATACAAAAATAAACAAATTAAATATATTCGGTAATCCGTTGGCAATTAATAAATAAAATAAATAAATTTTATCGATAATTTGTTTGTAAATAATTAAAAAAATAGATAAATAAATACATTTTCATCGGTAATCCGTTGGTAACGATTGAATATGTTTTTTTATTTATATTTTAATTTAATTGCAATTATATTTAAATTTAGAAAGTTACAAATATAAAAGTAAATATATTAATTTATATTAATGTAAATAATAAATATACAAAAATAATGACATAATATTATATTAACATAACAAAATATAATGTGTTAATATAAAATAAATAGTAAAAAATTTAAAAGTAAAATTTCGTAGGTATAAAAAATAAAAAACAATTTAACTAAGATCTGTTGTGTGATCATCACCGCCAGCTGGATCATCTAACAAATGATCATGACTAGTAAATGTAATTACAAAATGTAAATGTAAAAATATAAAAATTTAATAAACATCGTAAATTTTATAGTATTTAAAATAAAATTTGAAAATTATAATTATAGAAACTGAAAATATAATTACTTATTGTGATGTGCATTGCTTAATTATATTGTCATAATATTTAATATTTTTCTTTTAAAATCGAGTGTGAGAGAGAATTAATGAGTTTTTGAGTCACTAATATTAAAATTAGTTTCAGATATGATAAATCTTGAATTTGAATTTGAGTTGGAGTGATGGATCAAGAAAGGAAAGTTTGAATTCAATGTAAATAACAGCTACATTATAGATAGATAATTTTCTTACAATGATAAGTCATAACCCATAAAATATTAGGTAAGTATATTGGATCAGGAAAATTAAAAATTTTTATAAATTTAAAAGTCAAGAAGTATTTAATAATAATTTTTAAAAATTTTATAAAAGTTAATGGGTATTTAATAATAATTTTTAAAGATTTTAAAAATCCATAAAAATAATGTAGTATTCAATTACAATTTTTGTAAAATCTATAAAAGTAAACAGAAATTTAAAAAGTTATTGACTTTTATAAATAATAGACTTTTGTATACTTTCACTGACTTTTTATGCATGGTATGAATAAAAAATCTCCACAATTCTCTTTCACTTTTTCCCAAAATTTCAGCCGATTTTTTTTTTGAAGTCACATACAAAAAATAAATTAAAATATTTCACAACTTTCAAAAAAGAAAAAACATTAACACATAACATATAAACTCTTATTTGATAGGAATATGTTAACTGGTTGGTACCTAAATATAATTAGGAGGGTGTATTCAATTAAAACTTTTAAAATGTTCTCCTTTTTCTTTTTCTTTTAATAGAATACGTAATTTATATACATAAAAATTTATATAGAATTATCATATTAAAATTTTAAATTAATTATTTAATTGACTAATCATATGTAATATATTTATTTTTTTGGATCATTATTAATGTGACTTTATTTTTTTATAGTTGTAATAAAAAGTCTGTTTCATTGCAAACCTCACATCTTAATTTTTCTTATTTGAGTTTTTTAATGTCAATAATATTTTATATGACATTAAGAAGTTAAAAATAATCTAAAAATAAGAATTATTATAATGTGATATATAAGTACATATTCAGATAATGCAATAAAATAACAAATTTTCTAGCATTTATGACTTCGAGTAATGTTCGAGGGGTGAATATTTGCAATGATCCACCTGATGGGATTCTATCTATTTTGCAAAGTAACAAAGTGGGTGTGAACTGACCAAGAAGAGTCTCTGTGTAGATGAGAGTTAATGACAGTTGAGTGTTCTTATATTTTTCTGAGTATTCCCCATCCTTTGTAGTTAAAAAAAAATAATTTAATTAATTAATAATTTAATAATTTTACTTAATAAACTCTGATAATATCTAATAAAATAGATATTAGAAATTAATGAAAATTTATTAATATCTATAAAAGTTTATCAATGTTTATAAAAAAAATTTAAAATAAAATTTTTGAAAGTCATTTATAACTTTACAAACTCCGCAGAAGTTATTAAAAATTCATAAACTCTATAAAAATCATTCATTTAAAAAACAATCTATAAATATTTTAAAAAAATTTAATTGAATAAACCCTCTTTAATTAATTGTCAATTTGCGCCGCGTCAAGCAAGTTTCAAGTTTTATTACCGCCTACTAATTTTGCCACATTCTCCCTCTTTGAATTTTCTTAAAAATTATATCTATTTTTATTCCACGTAGCTTACTGTTTGAAGAAAATTCTAAAAAATGTGGTTTGTATGGGTTGACCACCAAAAGAGAAGCTCTGACTGGTAAAACAAAGAAAAATAAAACAATTATTATTTTAAAAATTTTATCTAGAATTGTCAAGGCTATGTATTTTCAAACCTTACCATTAAATAAGCAGCTTTCTCTTACCACTACAACTTAATTAGAAATTCTCTCTCTTTCTTTCTTCTTTTCCTTTTTCCGGCCATCACAGCCAGTTCTCTAATTATACAACAATTGTATATACAGTTTTTTTAATGGATGATATAGAAATTCCTCAATATTATATTTGTCCTATCTCGCTTCAGATCATGAAAAATCCTGTGACAACCATAACAGGCATCACCTATGACCGCGAAAGCATCGAACAATGGTTAAGAACTGCCGCGAAGAACAGCTCTACGTGCCCAGTAACCAAACAGCCTTTGCCAAGAGATTCTGATTTGACCCCAAATCATATGCTACGGAGATTCATTTGAAGCATGGTGCGCTTCAAATGAAAAAAATGGTGTTGATCCAATTCCAACTCCGAAATCTCCTCTTAGTAAGTCCTATGTCCTTAAGCTCATTAAAGATCTTGAGGTTCCTCATTTGTACACACAAGCATTGAAGAAAATGGAAGCTCTAGCCACAGAGAATGAGAGGAACAGAAGGTGCTTGATGGAATTTGGTGCGATTAAAGCTTTTGTTTCTTTTGTTATAAAGAGTTCCAAAGAAAGAAAAACAATGGGTCTTGAAGAAGCTTTGAGAATTCTTTATATTACCTGGAATTCATCTGAAGAATTAATCAAGAATCTTGTTAAAGATAATCATGATTTTATCGATTCGTTGATATGGGTTTTAAGGTGTGATATTGATAATGATCATGTTGTTGTTGTCAATATCAAAACTCATTCAATGTTAGTTCTGAAGAAAACAATACAAGTTGCGAGCACAAGCCTACTAGAGAGGTTAAACCATGATTTCTTTAGAGGAATTGTAAGGCTACTTAAAGACAAAATCTCTCAACAAGCTGTAAAATCAGCTTTACTTGTGCTAATAGAAGTCTGTCCGTGGGGAAGAAACCGAATGAAAATTGTTGAAGCCAAAGCAGTATTCGAGCTAATCGAGTTCGAGTTAGAAAAACCAGAAAAGAACATTACAGAACTCATTTTTAATCTCTTAGCACAATTATGTTCTTGTGCAGACGGGCGAGAACACTTTCTGAAGCATGCAGGAAGCATTGCAATGATATCAAAGAGGATCCTTAGGGTTTCGCCAGCTACCGATGATCGAGCAGTGCATATACTTGGATTGGTGTCAAAGTTCTCTGCTTCAGACCAAGTTCTTGTAGAGATGTTAAGGGTTGGTGCTGTGTCAAAGCTTTGCATGGTAATCCAAGCAGATTGTGCTGTTTATTTAAAGCAGAAAGCAAGAGGGATCCTTAGGTTGCACTCTAATGTATGGAACAATTCTCCTTGTATTGCTGTATATTTGTTAACAAGGTGCCCTAGGTAATTTGGGGCGGATCAAGATTTTTGGGGTCTAAGACAAAGTCATTAGATAATGTATTTAAATTGAAGATTATAGAGGCATCAACAATAAGTAACAACCAACACTAACAAGAAATTAACAAAACCAAAGAAATTCAACAGCAAGTCCTTTTGAAATAAATTAAAAATTAAGATTAAATTTTAAATTTACTTCTGAATTTTTTAGATGTAAAATTATTAATTAAATTTTTATATTCAAGTTTAACTAATAAATCATTTTCGATAGAAAAAATTGCTAAACCATTTAATCTATCTTGAGACATGGTTATTCGTAAATAATTTTTTATAATATTTAGCTTGAATTTTTTTTTTTTTTTGCAGATGCAACTGTAACAGGTATTGTAAGTAGTATTCTATATGCAATGAAACAATTTGGAAAACAATATAGTTCTTTTATTAGATTAAGTATTTCAATTGGATTATTAATATATGTTTTTACAACTTCTTTTAAAATTTTTAATTCCAAAAATAAATCAAAACCATCTATATCAGAATGAATGTCATGCTTAAAAAAATTTTCAAGATTAAGACATTTTTTTTTTCTAAACTACAATCATCAAATGATCTTAATCTTTCAAGACACAATAAAAAACCAAATATATCATCATATTTCAAAAATAGTTCAAATCTATCATGCAATGAAAATATTGCCTAATCTACAATATAATAGAAATAATCAATTTTGATAGATTTCTTATTCTACCAGTCATTTTCAAAGATTAATAAGTTGACACAAATGAGAAATAATAAATAAACAAAATAATAGCAAAAACTAAAAGCTAATTGAGATAAATTAATAAATTGAATTAAATTTGTGAATAATAGAACCTGAAGACTTTGAAAATTATCAATAACAATTGAAAACTTTGATAAGCTCCTTTGCTAATTATTCAAATAAAAAACAGAATTAAAAGTAGAAGATGGAGATAGAATAAGGTAGTCGTTTCACAAGAAAAAAGAAAAAATTGACATTAGGGTTTCTTTTGGTTTGAGAGGTAGCAATTAAGTAGATAGTTGAAAAAAATTATGGATTTATGCTACTATTTAGGAAAAGCTAATAGAAATTTTTTTTTGAGAGAGGGAAAAACTAATGTAATCCTATTTTCAAAATTATATTAAGTTATTAAGTTAAGTTATATTTCTAAAATTTTAACTTTTTGTTTTCTCCACTTTATTTTTGTAAAAATAATTCTTATTTTCTATACTATATATATATAGGGGGCTTTATACTATATATATTATATATAAAATTTTCATATATATATATATATATATATATATATATAGGGGGGACCTTTATAATCGAGGGGTTTAAGGTAGTTGCTTTATCCACTAGGCCACCCCTGTAGGTAATTAATAATTAACCCTTAAGCTTATTTTCTTTTACTTAATTTTGTTTTTATTAAAGGGAATTACAAGATGTATATGAATATGAGATGAGGAAATACACAAAAGACTATTGACTAAGGATTGAGAAACTTTTGAATTTGATATATATATATATATACACACACACACGGTTTTTTAACGATTGTCTTAAGGACACTAATTAAGAAATAAAAATTCAAACACATTTAAATAAATAAATTTAAAAATAAAATAAATGAGTGAAAAGTGAAAATTTTGACTTATCATTTAGGATGGTAGTGATTGTAACGAAATACAACTCTATCAAAATCTTCACTTTTTTTCTCATTTAACTCATTTTCATATTAATTTATTTTTTTATATTTGAAATAATCGTTTTATAACTATATTTTATCTGAAATAACTGCTCTTAATTAATGCTTTAAGGACGTTGGTTAGAAAACTTATATATATATATAAGTTTTTTAACCAACGTCCCTTAAAGCAATATGGAACGGGTTATAAAATAAGATGGGCCCGACCCAATCAAATGTAGTTGAAAGTCCAGAAACGGTAAAGGCCAAGTCAATATGGAACGGAGTTCGTTTCTAAGTAGAAAGCTGAAAACATGCAAATTGTCATCCGAAATCCGAACCGATCAAGGAAATCCATACTTGATTTATGTAAGGATTCATGTCTTATAAATATCTTAAGAAATCAACCTTCCCAGGTACATGCACCTATACATAAGCATCACAAGCAATACAAAATATTGTTCTCAGTCTTCTAAATTGAGTCAATCATCTAACTTAACCGTCAGAGTGGCTTTGCTAGGTACCCTGTTTAGCCCACTTGACTCTTGTTTCTTCTTACAGGTCGCCCCAGCTCACACTCAAACTCAAGCAAGATTGAACGATTCCACCTCGGTTGGAATCAGCTTCATCAAATTGGCGTCGTCTGTGGGGAACGATTAATCAAAATTTTTCCTAATATTCTCAAGTTGTGACCCATAGAAGAACTAAATTTGAAAAGTATAGCTCAATCGAAAGATAACAATAATAGGGAAAATCCTCCCAGAGATTCTAGAAATTCTCAGATTCGCCTAGGCGTGGAAAATCACACTGAGACTCATGTCACCCCGCCTGGACGAACCTCGAATACTAATGTAGCATCCACACTACAACAACTGGGTGCTATAGTCCCAGCCCATAGCGGGAACCAGTCTGTTTTGTTAACTTTCGAAGCTGTGTCGGCCTTGCAGTTATTGCTTAATACTTTACAAACCCTGCAAACTACTCCGACTATCAATACTCAAGCAGTGACCCTACTCGAAGGCTCGACTTTGAAGTAACACCACCAGAAGCACGCAATTAAGATCGCGTAGCTGAAAGAAGCAGGGAAAGGGTAAGATCATAAATAGTCAAGTCCACTGGTAATAATGAAAAAGAAAATCCCAACAAAGGGCAAAGTGATCAAACAGCCAACAAAAACCGAAGTAGGGAAGGCCATCCTTGGCGTTCAAATAGGGCTGATCCAGATAGCCAAAATAATAGAGCTAAGAAAGGAAGACGATCCAGGAAAAGGGCTAGAAAGGATGGAGAATCTCTCTCTGAGTCTTCTAGTCAAGAGGCAACTAGCCAGAAGAGGGATGAGGAGATAAGAGAGACCCTTAAAAAAATTTTAGAAGAGATTGCAGAGGATAAAAATAAAAAATCCATAGACAAAAATCTCCAGTTGGTTCTAAAATCTCCTTTCACCAGGTCTATACAAGAGTATAAAATGCCTAGCAAATTCAAGCCTCCAAATTTTAAAAAGTATAGTGGTGAAACTGATCCAAGGGCCCATATTATGGATTACAAGCACGCAGTAGAATTACAGACAAGAAGTGACGAGGTGTTGTGCAAGGCTTTCAGAGGATCTTTAAAAGGAGTAGTCACGAGGTGGTTCGATAACCTAGAAGAAAAAAACATTACTAATTTTGGGTAGCTCGCTACTCGGTTTATGCATAGATTTGCAGCAAGTATTCCAGTGGAAAAATGAACACAATGTCTTGAGGCCATAACACAGAAAGAAAGGGAGCCTTTGAGGGATTATGTGGCTCGTTTTAATAGGGAAGCCTTGAAAGTAACACAGCTTGATCAACCTAGGGCCGTAAAAGCCCTACAAAATGGAACCTCCCATACTGATTACTTCAAAACATTGTGTAGACATGCACCTTGCACTTTGGAGGAGGCCATGGCCATTGCCCAAAAGTATATCAGGCAAGATTTTGCCTATTCTTGCAATTAATTTGTTAAGAAAAAAGGGCAAGTGAAAATTCCAAAGTGGAGAACAAAACCAAAAAACCAGAAGAGCCCAACAGGGGAAGTCAATGAGGCAAAAGAAATGAGAGAGGTAGACCACCTCGTGCTTTAGATCTAACCAAGTTAACACCACTGAATGTGATCCCTGCAGAAGTTTTTGCGACCTTCAAAGATCAAGATATTTGGGCTCGCCCTCAACCAATGTTTACTCCACCAAATAAATGGACTAAAAATAAATTAAGTTTGTTCCATAATGCCTATGGTCACAATACCAATGATTGCAGATAGTTGCTAGAGGAAATTGAGAGACTGATCAACAAGGGATACATGAAAAATTTTGTGAAAAATAGCAGTGAAAATCAGGTCGAGGCAAATAGTGATAAAGGGAAGTGAACTATTAATGATGGGTCAGCAGGAGTCATTAATTGCTTGACCGGTAGAACAAACGAAGTAGTAATGAGCAAAAGCAAGTATAAAACTTCCTAGAGAAAGAGAGAGGAGCCTGAGTTCATTTTTTAGAATGGGTGTTTAGTATCGACCAAAAGGGGAGATGGAAGCCAAATAAGACACCCTCATTCAAATCCTTTAATCATCCAGACAGTGGTAGCCAATTTCCTAGTAAAAAGAGTGCTTGTTGATAATGGCAGTTTGGTAAATTTGCTCATAGTAGAAACATATGCAAAAATAGGGTTAAAAGAGGGTGATTTAGAAGAAATCAGAAATCCAGTTTGCACTCTGGATGGCATAGAAATACCATAAGTTGGGATTGAAAGGTTACCTGTCACGGTAGTGTCCACCCCAAAATGTGTGACGGTGCTGGCCAATTTTGTGGTGGTAAGATTACCACTAAATTATAACATCATGATGAGAAGACCTCTCCTCTATGATCTAGATGCTTCGACCAACATCAGACAATTAAAGATGGCCATCCCCAATCTAGATGGACGGGAAGTATGTGTCTATGGGACACAAGACCGAGGTGAGCTAGAGAGGAAAAAGCAAAAAAAGGCATCCACCTCACATTTGTCAGAAGAAGTCACTCTAGTTGAATCAACTCATGGAATTTTAGAACAGAGGACCGAACCAGTAAAGAAACTGGAAAAAATACTAATAGGAGGAGAGAGATCAAAAAATTGCCTATTGATCAACTCTTCCCTAAAGAGTGAACAAAAAGATCAAGCTTACCAATTTTTAACAGATCGTCTATCCAGTTTCGCATGGTCTTTAGATGAAATAAAAGGGGTAAATCCAGACATCATCACTCACCATCTCAATGTCAATCCCTCATATATACCGATCAAACAGAAGAAAAGATGCTTCGGTCCGGAAAGATAAGCTGTGATAGATGAAGAAGTTGACAAGTTAATGAAAGCTGGATTCATCAGGGAAGTGCAGTATCCAGACTGGCTCGCTAACGTGGTGCTAATAAAAAAGTCAAATGGGACTTATAGCTGTGAACCCTGAATTTTGCACTGTCTGAACCCTCGGACATGCGATTAAGCCTCAAAAGCTGAAACGGGCAAGAAAGGGTCAAAAAATCCGACGAACCGGCCCGTCTGACCTGGAGGACAGCACAGGGCCCTCTAGGGACCGCACATGCCCTGTGCAGTTTTGCACAGGGCTGTGCGAAACTGCACAGGCCATGTGCGGTCCCAAACTTGGCCTGTGCAATTCCCTCTGTCGTGTGCAGTCCGTCTTCTGCTGTGTGGTCCAGAATGCTTCGTGTGCGGTTTCAGAAGCCCTGTGTGCGATTTCGTGCTTCAGAATGCTAAATCCCACATCGAAAAAATACAAAAACTTCCCTAGATGCTATTCCTATATAAACTAGCCTTCCCAACTCACTTCTATACAACTTAACACACAAAACTAGCTAAAATCAAGCCTAATTGGTTAAAAAGCTAGCTTTCTTAAAGGCTTGGTTCGAAAAGAGCTGCCTTTTAGTTCAAAGTTTTGTTCTTTTTGGGTGGTTGTTTGTGGGTTCTCTCAAGCCAGTTCGAGAGAGTCCTAAAAGCCATCCGAGTAGCCATTAGGAGGCTTTGGTTCGGCCGAGTCAAGTCAAGGTGGAATTGTGATCCGGTCGCCCGCTCTGTCCATACGTCCGGAAGCATCATCATCAAAAGGTATTTATTTTCTTCCTTTTTCATTTATTTATTTATTTGTTTTGAAGTTTGTTTTGCTTTCTTTGCTTGCTTTTGTTTGCTTTTAGTTTTTCTTTTAGCTTAGTTTCTTTTATTGCTAGTTTTCTTTTAGCTTAGTTTCTTT
>CATKHJ010625157.1:0-26096 GCA_949750685.1 Vernicia montana
GAAATAAATTTATATAAGTTATGAATTATTATATGTCATAAATTTAATCATTTAATCATATTACATAACTAAATTTATTTTAGTTTGGTTATCCTATTCTTAATAGGAATTAATTTTGACTTAGGTCAACTTTATTATGAAATTTAATCACAATAAATTTCTAGGCATATGAATTAAAATAATACTTTATTAAATTAATTCAAGAAAATCAAACTTTTAAATCATACTTAAAATTAAGTTGAATTTTCTGCCCAATTTTTATTTAAAATGAATTTTAATCATATTAAAATTCTAAAGTCCCAAATTAAATAGGATTTGGATTTTAACTTTTAAAATATTGACCTAATTAAGTTACCTAATCCAATTAGGATTTAAATGAAAAAAATTTAAAATTTAATTAAGGAGTTTTAAACCTTTTAGGACATAGAAAATTAAATAATAGTCAAATTATTAATCCAATTTCTTTTAGGTAATCCAATTACCTTTTAATTTATTAAATTACTATTCTAATCTAATTAGGATTTAATTATTTGCAAACATAAAAACTAAAACAATCCAAAACAATTTTGGATTAAAGCAACAAATAATCAAATTATTATTGCCCTTTTTATTGTTTCTATTTTGTGCTAAACATATATATTTTTTTTTACTTTAAATCGTTGAGTGCACAAACAGTTGCTGCCATGTGCAGCACTGCTGCGCACAAATTCCTTTTTTTTAATTTTAAATAATAAAATTATGAATATCAAATATTCATATAAAAAGTTCTGCAATCTTTAATTTTGAATAATTCAAAAAATTTTAACACCAAACTTTAACATATAATTTTTAACAATTAAAATTCATAACTATAAATAATTATATTAATTAATTAAGAATGACTCTGATACCACTATAAGGAAATAAGCATGCATCACATACATACGCAGCGGAATAATTTAAAATTTTATTTCCTTCACTATGAATCATCTTAATTAATTAACATAATTCAAAAAATGATTAGTTAATTGTTGCTTACCGTAAGCCTTAAAACTTGTCCATTCAAATTGTTGTTCATCTTAGCTGGGTTATAGCAAATCATAAGCTATCCAAATTGGGTAGCAATAACGGAAAATCCACATGAATAAAATTGAAGAAAACGTAGAAAATAATTTTCTTGCGGATGAATTTCAGTGGCTAAATTTGAGTGTTATCTCAAAAGAATATTTATTGTTATTTTGTTATATATAAAATCGGCCAAAACTTCAAAACTTGGTGTATATACGTTTTGGCCGGAAGCAAGCTTTTTATAGCCGACCAAGCCTTGTCCAATAAGGTCAATTTATAATAAATTACAAATCAGTCCTCAAATCTTTTAAGTGATTCAATTTAATCCTTAAAAAGAATAAATATTTTTCAATCAAGTCCCTACTTGATTAATTCATTTTATATTTTCAATATTTGTCCTATTGTGTGTGACCCATTAAGTTTTCATTACGTTGGCAATAAATATAAATTCTAATTCTAATTTAAAATTAGAATTAGATAAATTAAAACTCCTTTAATTTATCATTAATTCCGTTAATTTATTAATTAATTCATATTTATAGATCAAGATTGACATTTAGCAATGTGTCATGACCACTCCAATAATGTAGAATACCATATGGTTATGGCTACACTTTTCCATGCACGACTTGCCATGTAATAAACTATTTTATCATAACTTATATTTCATATTGATCATGAGTATGAAATTGTGTCAACTCATGAAAATCAATATTGTTTTTTGATTTCGGAACTTATAACTCTTATAAGAAAATATTTGAAACTCTTTTTCATAATATTTCCTTTTAATTACTCTAACCAGAGATTTGAAGTTACCTTTTCCTACAAGAGGTCCTGGAATATTGTTCTCCTACTATTATGAGTGATAATCCTTTATTGATTATATACAATCTTCATATACTTTATACAGCACCCAATCTCCATGATATGAGTAACCCATATTGAGTAACAACCATTAGAGTTAAAGTAATATAATCCATATATAAGATATCATGATAATCTCAAGTCTAAGTATACTTACATAAAGTCGTCATAAAGAGATATGAACAATGCCATTTAAATAGTTTTATCCATTTGTTATCTCTTAGTCGGATCAATCCAATGTACTTTTTCATTCCAACAAGCATTCACATATTTGTCTAAATGTCATCACACCATAGTTATGAGATCAACTACTACTTTCATAAAATAGCGACATAATATGTGTTAATCTTTCCGTATTAATAATGTCCAATCTTATTAATACCACGACTAGGGATATTTAAGAATATAATCTATATAGTGTAATAAGAATCTCATCATCATTATCTCATATGATTTTCTCTACACAATTAAATATTGGGCAAATTACTATTTAGTCCCTGAGTTTTGACCAAATTAATTAACTCATCCCTGCTTTTTGAGAAACTAACTAATTAGTCCCTCAGTTTTGGTTCCGTCAGACTATTTAGTCATTCTGTCCATTTTTTGTACTTTTTCTGTTAAATTTTTTAAAAAATGACTAAAATGCCCTTATATATATAATAAATATAAATTTAATTTTATTATTTAAAAATAAAAAATTCAAATGAATAAAAGTGAATAATATTTATATATTTATATAATAATTATAATTAATATCATTAAATTATAAAATTATTTATTATTATATATTATATAATTATTATATATAATAAAAAATAAAAAAATATTTATATTAATAAAATTAAATAATTATTAAATAATTAAATGATAATTATATAATTATTATTTAATTTTATTTTATTAATTTGAATTTTTTATTTTTTATTTTTAAATAATAAAAATAAAATTATATTTATTATATATACAAGGGTATTTTAGTCATTTTCTTAAAAATTTAACAGAAAAGGTACAAAAATTAGACAGAATGACTAAATAGTCTGACGGAACCAAAACTGAGAGACTAATTAATTAGTTTTTCAAAAAATAGAGACGAATTAGTTAATTTGATCAAATCTCAATGACTAAATAATAATTTGCCCAAATATTATTTATGTTCAGCAATCCTAATAAAATATTGAACTTAGATGAGCTATTAAATCTTTAGCCATTTGATATTTTTGATAAATACAATAATGAAATAACAGAATGTCGATATAAATAATAGAATGTCGTGTGAAGTATAATTAAAATTTTGAAAATAAAGTGAAACCAATAGTTAGTTATTATCACACTTTTAATATTATTTTTATAAATTTGAAAATTAAATATTATAAAGTTAAGAGTTAAATTTTAAATGTTAATTAATATAAATATTGAAAATTTTAAATTACAAAACTATTTAAAAGTTCAATTATTTACTGTTTTTAGTTTATTGTAAATGAATTTTAACTTAATTAAAATTTTTAAAATAAATATTATTAAATAATTTAAAATTAAAAATATTGAAAATTTTAATTAGAAATATTGAATTGTGATTTGTGAACACTGCTTAAGCTTACATTCCTATGCCAAACAAAGGCAAATAATCCACGAGTCAAGAAAAATGGGGCAGTAAATGACTCAAGTCGCTCGCGAGCAGCTTGGTATTCAACTCGATAAAAACTTATTCGTATTCGGCTCATTTATAGCTTGAGCCTTACTTTAAAACTTGATTAATAAACAAGCCGAGTTTGAGCAAAGCAAAACTCGGTTCTATTAGACTCGTGAACAACTCAATAATAAGCTCACGAACAAGCTCAATTAATAAGTTCGTGAACAACTTTATTATTATTATTATTATTATTATTATTATTATTATTATTATTATTAACTTAATAATTTTGACACTCTAAAAAATATTTTTTAATACTCCTATAAACTTTTTGATAATTCAATTTGACTAAAATATATACTCCTGATTAATATAATCAAATATTTTCTTATTATATAATATAATATTCTAATCTTTAAAAATATTTTTTTTATTAATTAATATCTTTGTAATACATATAATGCTCAATTTTATGATTGGATTTTTTTTTTTACTAATTGGATGATTTTACTTTTATGTTAGTTTTGAGTATTTTTGTTATAGTTATTTTATTAATATTTAGAAAGTTGAGTATTTTAATAAATTATAAACGAATTTCAAAACGAATCGAACTCAAGTTTAACTGAATTATAATTTATTAACAAGCCGAACTCGAGTTTAAACGAGCTAAATTTGAATATAATTTTTAACCTCGATCCAAAGTTCGAGTTCGGAAAAAAATATTGAGCCGAGTCTAAACATGCCAAATCTCGACTCGGCTCGACTCGATTACAACTCTAAAGAAAAGTAATAACGCAAATAATCCACGAGTCAAGAAAAGTAATAACAACTTAGGCTAATAGAAACCAAATATATTTTTCAGGAAAACTTTCTATTTGATTAATTTAAGAAATAATATATATATATATATATATATATATATATATATATAATTTAGGAATAAATAAATTATATTTGATGAGGACAAAATGTATCAGACTGTACTATGGTAAAAATGGGCCTGGCCCAACTAATATGTCACGATCCGAACCTCGAGAGCACATGACCGGCATTAGAAAAAGGGAAAGCATAAAGTTTTCAGAACTCGTAATAAGTCTGACTAACTATTAAACTATAAAACATATAATATGACAGTTGTAACTGTCATAAAACATGGGCTATGAGCCCACTTATTAAGCAGAACCTGAACATAACATCATATTTCTACCACTAAGAGCTAAAACATAACTCATATCATCATCATCAACATTCGGTTCACATTTAACAGGATATCACATAAACCATACAATTGATCATACTATACAGAAAGCACATATAACGAAATAATAATGCGGAGTTTTAGAATTTTATAATACAATATAATTTAAAATTAATTATGAAACTGAAAATAACATTATAATATAACTTCACTATCAGAGGATGAATGGCAGGAACAACTCAATTAAAATTTCTTCTCAAGCTCAACCTACAATCATGGAAAAAAATATTAAACATGGATAAACATTCGACTCAGTAAATGATACTAACCAATATACCAACCTGGTATCATACATTCATTCTATATAAAGAAATGAATCATGCATCATGTCAAAAAAGACAATTAATCATATAATCATCCAATGATGGGAATTAGTCGATAGGAACCACTCTAAATCTCAATTTGGGGAGCCGACCCCCTCCCTTTGCTCTCTTAATTCCAAACTACGGGGCCACGGTGAGTCCAGCTCTAACCAGGCAACCCTATACTCTCTTATCTATATCCAAGGGCCACGGCGAGACCAGCTCAAACTAGGCTATCCCTGTAATATTATCATCATAATCATACATAAATCATCATAACATACTCATAATTGTAATTAGAATCATATGTGGTCGTACGTTATCTTAATCTCATTCAAACATTCACATGTAATCAGTAACATAATTCATAATGCAACATTCACAATCATATGTTAGGATGTTTTTATGCATTCGTAGTGCATATATATATATATATATATATATATATATATATATATATATATATATATATAGTGAATGCAATGCATGATAAGCAGGAAAACATATTAGTAAGTATCACTCACAAACTTGACAAAAAATCCAAGTAGCTCTCCTTGAAACATCATTCGGTCATCTGATAATTAGGAAGACGTCTGAAACACGTACATTGAATAACAAATAAGGAATATCATAATAAGACCAACTCAAACCTTAACCTTTAAAACTACTCAAACAATTCGATAGAGTTTCCCCTATAACTAGAACTTATCCCGCTGAAATAAAAGAAACACGCACTTCTAAATAGCCATCATGGCTCACAACTCAATGACAACTGAATGACCCCCTCTTGGGTCTCTAAACTTAGCAAACATCGCAATGGTTTCAACTCATCAATACAATTTATACAACATTGTTTAAAATAAATACAATTCCTTTAAATCATGATTTTTATAAGTATACTTGCATATAATTCTATAAAATCGCTTATTTGAGTTGACGATTCAAATATCAAAATTCACATTTCTCAACCATTTAAAATCAATTTAATTTACTTAAAACATTTTAACTATATATATATAGAAAACAATCACGAAATAATTCAGATATTATTCTTATAAAATTATCTCTTTTAAATCTTCAATTAAAATAATATAAAAATCATACAACATTATTTTCATTTGCTTATAATTTACTAAAATTATAATTATAACTATCTAAACTCATTCATAAACTTATAACTTAAATTTTATGAATTTATAAACAATTTACATAAATTAACGATCACCAAAAAATTAATATATAACTGAGAATAATTCATTTCTGATTTATTAGAGTGAAATTTGGCAAAATTAATTTCGAAAATCTACTCCGGAGGTTGAAAACTAATTTCTGAGACACAGTCGCCGGAACATTGCCAGAGTCATCGCCGGTCGCCGGTCTGCACCGCCAACAACATGTCGTCGCCAACCACCAAATTAGGCAAGGTTGGTGGCGTTGGAAAGCTCTTCACTCCAAGAGCACAATGGTACCAGTCATGCTTTCTCACTAGCCGAAAATTGGCCTGAATCTTATCGAAAAGTCGCAAGCTTCTTGGTCTCCGATCTCCCTCTCCGGCGAATCTCAGGTGGCGAGTAAGATATCAAATGAAATATGGAACCACAAGGAAGCCATAGGAACTGGAATCATTAAATTTAGAGTTCAATTGAGAGAGTTATGGCTAATTAAAGTTTTTAAATCAAAATGGTCACCGGAGCTACTTTGGACGGCAATATCTCCTTAATCAATGACCGGAAAAAGAGCAAGACTAGTGTCTATGAACTCACTTTATATTAGGCTACACTAAAGTGTGAAAGGTGTCGATCACCTCCCTCTAATTTGGCCGGAATTGGTAGCCAAATTGTTGCCTTCCCTTTTTTCCTTCTTCCCCTTCTTCTGCTTCTTCTTCTTCCTTGCATGACTAGCAGATCTATGCAGCCACTGAGGCTGCCACGTGGCAGCCTCAGGTTGGTCCCCCCTTTTTTTTAAAATTTTTTTTAAAAATTTATAGAAAATTCATTTTAGGTCCAAAAATTATAAATAAATAGTCAATATAATCCTTATAATATGTACTTCATTTTAAAAAATTAAAACTTGAAAAATAGTTTCTTTTTAATTTATTAAAAATTATTTGAATATAAATTTAATTTCCAAAAATTCTTAAAAATTATTATTTAATTATGAAAATATAAAATTTATTACTCTTATATATAATTTTACCAAATATAAATTTTTATAATATCCAAATTTAATTTAATTAAAAATTCAGGATGTTACATAATAAAACCTCTATAAGCAAGCCTAATAACCCACTACAGAGCTCACTTGGGATGAGCTCGTCCTAAAGGCAGAAGCAATTTGTCTTCAATCAACAGAGAGAGAGACTTCCCCTACAAGTTAAAGTACTCTAACTCATGTGACTTGATACCAACATCAACATACAAATGGGATCTGACTCGTGACTTAAGACGGCTGGCCCCTTTTCAGTCACTCACTCTCTCCATTCATGGTTCACCAGCTCCAAGGTTAGATGCATGATATGGCTGGATACACTGCTTGCACTACCCATGTACTGGCCAAAGCTCTAGTGGTTGTCACATCAACTCAGACCAAGTCCAGTTCGCCCTCGATACTCAAGCTCAACACTTGCTCAAGCAACATGTATAAATAGCCAAAAGGAACACAATATCAGGTAGCTTGAACTCTATATTCTCTCATCCCTTTTCTCTTACTAAAAGATATTTTGTTAGTTAAGGAAATCTTCTCCTTCTCTGGCCACGATTCCATCTCAGAACTGACTTGGGCTTTGGAGGACTCTTTGTCCCCATTTACTTATCTTGTAGGCCCATTTCACTCTAAGCCCAACGAGAAAAATCCAACATTGTTCAACTTATTGGATCTTAGCTCAATCAAATTGGCGTTGTCTATGGGAGTGATTAGTTGATTTTCCCCATCACTTTTCTCTTCTTTCTTTGAGGTTTGTCTCACTGACATTCCTTTCTACCTAGAAAATATATCCTCATAACCTGCAAGAAAAAAACACAATCACCACAGTGAAAAAGACATAGAGAGCTTTGGTGATTTTTCAAGCACTTAGTCACCGCCTTGACTCAACAAGTCACCGCCGTTACTCAACATGTCACCGCCGTGAATACCTCACATCAGTCAAAATCTGAAAAGATTTCTAGCCGTTGGAAGCATGAAGGGAGTAGTTATTACTTGATTTAAGAGCCCAACAGTCATATTTATTTCTCCTATAAATACTAGAAGATTCAAATGGAGATTAGATCTCTTGCTAAGTGAAAATCAAGTAATATATTGAGCAAAAAGTTTCCATTCTTCTCTTTGTTAAAATCATACTTTGTTTTTTAGAACACTAGAGCTAAAAGTTTAATTTCTTTGAGTGTTCTCCATTGTAAGCCAATATACTTCATTGTAATCCTTCACTCTAACTTGTACAAAAGTCTTGTGAGATTTAAACCACAAAAACTTATTTGTATTTGAGAGTTTTAGGGTGAAATCCCTTGAAATCTATTGTAAAGGGAAAAATCCTGGATAACTAGCTTGTAGAGCATTTGGGTGCAATCCCGTTCATCTAGTGGAACCCTAAATCGATTGATTTAGGAAAAGTGGACATAGAAGAGACGTTTGAGCTCCAAACCACTATAAATCTTGACTAAGTTTTCTCTATCTCAATCTCTTTATTTGTATTAATTTATTTGAAATTGAGTAATATTGCATATAGGTTGTTAATTTGCATTGGAATCTTTAATAATCTTATTCACCCCCTTTAGGATTGCCATACTTCGGACAACAAATCTAATTTAATTTAGATTACTAGTTTACCAAGTAATGAATATTTCATCTAACAGTCAGAAATAAAAATGATATAAAAATGAAAGATTTAATGGTTATAAAAGATGGATTATCTATAAACCATGTGCATTGTATAATGACTCTTATTTTAAAAGATAATGAAAAATATTATAAGTAGTTTTTCAAAATTACACTATATTTTTGAAAATTTGAAAAATTATTTTCTAATTTTTCATTTAAAAATTTTTGATAATTAATCACCAAATTCGATTCTCTATTATTTTAAAATAATTTTCTAAAAAAAAACTTTATTTTTCATAACTAAAACCTTATATTTTCTTTTGACTATTGAAAAGGAGAATTTTTAATATTCTGACTTATTTTTTTTTTAATTTTAAATAATAATTATATATTTTTTAATTATTTAAATTGTATATAATGCGATTTGTACGGAGAGTGGAGTTCACGCCAGCTTTTAATTTTGACTTTGGACCAATTTGTAAAAAATTACCAAATACAGAGACAAATATGACAAAAAAAAAAAAAAAATTTATCCTAATTTGGCCAAGTATACCAATGGGACCAATTTGATTTTTTTGCCCTACTAGAGTGCATTTACTCTTTGCATTAATTGATGTACTTCCTAAATAATCTTATTCCAACCAAATGATACTTTCCATCTAATTTTAGGAATTCAGCCACAAATGCTATTCTTGTTTTTTTTTTTTTTTTTTAAATCATCCTTTATATATATTTATTTATAAGGCCATCAAACCCAAATTCTATATTATTTTTTTGAGATTTACAAATTTTTTTATTCAAATTTATAATATTCTAAGAATATAGAGGTCAATATATATTGAATTTACTAGCTACATGACCCTTTAATTTTTAGATAAAAATACTTACTACTATTCAATATCTAAAGATGTTCATTTAACGAAAATAAATAAAGAATATGATAAAAATAATTAACTAGTCAAGAAAAAGAAATTTATAATATCGTAGCTGCTTATAATTATATTGACTGATTAATCTTTCAATAACCTATGAAATTTGATAATATGATAGAAAGAAATACATTATAAATTAGGCTATATTTTATTTAAAATCTTTAAAATTTAATTAAATCTTAGATTTATTTAGTTATGGAAAATATTTTCTATTTTCCTTTTATAGTTATTTTTTTCATTTCTCAATTCTCTATATTTTCATTTTTCAAATTGAAAATTAGAAAATAAAAAAGCATACTAAGATTTCTTTTCATTTAAAACTTTCTCCATTCCTCTATTTTCATTTTTATTTCTATGATTTTTTTTATTTAAATATATAATTATTATTTTCTATAACTCTTTATTTTAAAAGAGAATAAAAAATATTGTAAAGTAGTTTTTCAAAATTACACTATATTTTGAAAATTTATTTAGAAAATTTTGATAATTAAACACTAAATTTTAATTTTTTATTTTTTAAAATAATTTTCTAGAAAACAAATTTTATTTTTCGTAACTAAAACTTTTTTTTTTTTTTACGATTGAAAAGGAGAATTTTTAAAAGTCACTCTTTTTATAAAGTACGTAGTTCAACTTTATTACCATTAATTTATATTAATGAGAAATTGTTGGAATTAATGGGTCGAGTTTTGGTACGCTCATGACGGGTGTATAGACCCATGCCAATTAATAATTAATTAATTATTAGTTAATTAATTAAAAGATAATATATGAATATTATCGTAAAAGATATTATCTTAGAATTCTAAAAGAATTTATTGAATCATTTTAAAATTTTTTTTGAGTTAAGATAATCTTTTTTAATAATAAGAAGATTATAACAATTCTTATTCAAATGACACTATATATATATCATAAGTGATATAGCAAAAAAGTATCAGTTCTTCAGTAAATAGAATACAATCTTTGTGAGTTCTCTCCCAAAATAAAATTTGAAGCTAAGAAAAAGTTTTTAAACTGTGAGATAGTGGAATCCTTCCCTACGTAGTGATTGTTTCTCTGATTGGTAGCACAAATTAATCTGATTGTTTACTCGTTTATTTTAGATTATGAATCTAACAGAAATTATTAGGTAGGGAAGTAGTATGCTCCTTCTACTCACATAAAAGTGAGCTCATATGTAATTGAAATGGAAACACACTCATATGAGTTTACTTTTATATGAGTTGAAGAAGTATACAGGAGCATGCTCCTTCTACTCACATAAAAGTAGGCTCATATGTAATTGAAATGGAAACACACTCATATGGGTTTACTTTTATATGAGTATAATAAGTATACAGGAGCATACTCCTTCTACTCATATAAAAGTGGACTCATATGTAATTGAAATGAAAATACACTCATATAAATTTACTTTTATATGAGTACAAGAAGTATACTCCTATCCTAACTAATAATTTCTCAATGTTAATTGCGATATAATTATACTACTAGAGTGCATTTGCTGTTTGCATTAATTGTGATATAAATAAAATACTGCAGTGCATATTTATAGTAATAAAACGTAATTAAAGCAACAAGAACTAACATTTTTTTATTTTTTTATTTATTTTTTTTTTGCCAAACAACAAGACCTAACATTAGGTACACCCAATATTACTTGCTTAACATCTTTCGCTTTCTTCCTTGAAAGAATCTATTTCCTTCAACAAAAAAAAATCTATATATGTATAATAAAAGTTATTTAGAAAATTTTTCATTTTGATAAAAAAACAGAATTTGTTAAAAATCATAATTTGAAGTCAAAACCTAATAATTTGAAAATCATAATTTTAGACATTTTTTTTTTACCATTTAATTCAAAATCGATAATTGAGGTATATTTTCAAATTATAATTACCTATGTTTTTTACATAACTTCAATTTGTTATTTTTTAATCATTGAATTTTATTTTATTTTTCAATTTTTGTTAAAATGGTAAGTCACCTATTAGAATCTGATTAGGAATGACAATAAACGAGATAGGATGGGATTGATTTTAAGATTCATATCCTCGCCCCATGAATGGTAGGACGGGTAAATAATTCTTAGAGCGGATACGGGGAGAGACAAGGATCTCCATTTGTATTTTTATAATTTTATTAATGTTAAAACTTCATAATTTATATATTTTGACAAAATATTATACATATTTGTATATAATTAACTAATATTTAAAAAATAACAATATAATTGAATACTCAATAATATAATTTTAAATAAAACTAATAATTTTATATATATATATATAATATAAAATTATAATAAAAAATACACATATTAATTTTGTAGAATTGAGACAGGGATCGAGACAGAGAGACTCAATCACATCACCGCCCCATTGGCATAGACAATGCGTTGATTTTTCGTCGAGTTCGGAGCGGAGACGAGTTTTCCGTTTGGATAGATCGGATTTTGCCATCTCAAAATCCGATGACGAAAATATTAATATGATACTAAAAATATAATATTTCAATAAAAAAAAAGTATATTATATCATATTAACTTATTTAAGATAAACTCACTAATTTAATTAGTTAATGCGCCTCACTGAAATTAAATAAAGTAAGAAAAATAAATATTAAAATAAAATAAAATAGAAGTGTATTTTTTTTAGTGGATAAACTTCATATTAACTTATTATGTGAGAATATTATTTTTTTAATAATATTTTATTTTCAGTGTCATTTTACTATTTTTGCCACCAAATTTCGGTGAATGACCTCTATTGAAACAAAATTTAAAATTTAATCACTAAAAAATGACAAATTGAAATGGTGTAAAGTTTGGTAACCATTGTTATAATTCACCCATTTTTTTTTCAAGTATTTTTATTTGAGTTGATTTGGCTTCGGGACTGACTTCTATCATTTACATATTACTGTGTTAAAAGTTGAAACAGAAACTTTATTTGATCGAAGTTTATATTTTTGAATTTCAAAAACAAAAAAGAGTTTGCTTATCATCAGCTACCAAAGATGAACAGTTTCTTCCATTGGATCTAACATATCTACAAAAGCAATTATAATAGACTACATAGAGTATCCAATCAATAAAAAATAACCACATATCATCTCTAGCTGATAAGATTAAGTTTGGATATTAAATTTTTTGAATTGAATTGAATAACCGAATCGAAAATATCTACAATCGGACAGAACCGTCGACTTTTTGATTTCTCCTAACCGAATTAGACTGAGTGAAATGTTTTGATACGGTTCTGAATATTAAAGCATATCCGGACCGAATTGAATTGGACTGAAATAACAGAAATTTTTTAGTTTATTTTTTATTTATAATATATAAGTAGTGGTAATTGAATAATGTATAGATAACATAAAAATTATAAGATTATACATGATATTATACTATTCATTAAATTATATCAAGATTATATCAAAAAAAAAATTAGATGAATTATAAATTTATAATTATAAATTTACATACCTCAATTCAATTTAATATAACTATTGATATTTATATAATTTACTTAAATATTAAGTTTATTAAATTTATATTAATGAAAAATTAGTAATATAATATGAATTAAGTTTTAATAATACTAAAATATAACCACATATTACAATTAAACATTTTAAATTCACTACATATATGTTTTTTAAAAAAAATTAAAATATATTATGATTAATGAATGAGTAATAATAAGAAAGTATTAAGTATTAATATACAAGTCCAGTAATATTATCATTTTAATTATAATTATATTTATGTGATACTAATAAAATTTTAATCAAAAATTTTACTAGTATCTAGTACTCTAATATTTAAAAATATTTTTTTAACATCTTTAAAATACATTATTAATAAGAAATTATTTGTAATAAGCTAATAATTTATATAAAAATTAAAAAATAATTATAACTTATAAAAAATTATTTATTAGATTTAAGTAGTATAAAAATCAAGATTACAATAATTTGAATTAAGTAAAATATTAATATAATTATATTTTTATAGTAATTATATTTTTTTCTTGTTTAAAATCATTGATAAATTTTGAATTTTGATTGTTTTTGTTCATATAAATTAACAAATTACATATATTTTTTTTTTTCAAGATTTTTAAATCTCCGTATTGCATTGTATTGGATTAGACCGGAACCGAAATATACAATCTCCAAATTGTATTGTCTTGAAATTTTTTGAACAATACAATATGAAAATTTTTTATTTCGATTCCGGTTCTGATTCTCCACAAATCAAAATCTCCGAAGTTCGGTTCAATCCTGGAGATTTTCAAATATTCGGATTGAACCAAACCATGCTCAATCCTACTAGCTAACCAAAACTCAAAATAATCCTTTGGCCAAAAAAAAAATCTCAAAATAATCAAAAGTGAACAATGCGAATTTATAAAACCATCTCAACTATTTAACAGAACCTACAAGGACTATGAAACTAAGACGCCGATAATTACTGTTTTATCAGCATGCATTAGCTGATGTCAAAACTATTAAAATAGTGACAAGGGCTCACTTCAAGCATAGACCATTTCAACCATTACTGCCAAATATAATTCCATACTCAGATAAAGCAGGCGTAGACGTTTGCCTAAGCCTTTTGTTTGGCTTGCTTCATTAGATCTATAAATTCCCCAAACACTGTTACAAATAAAAAAAAAATACTCATGTCAACATGCAGGTGGAAGAATTTTATGTAATATACATTGCTAGTGAGATGTATATGTGACAAGTGAAATGCTTGGAGATTTGTATTAGTTTACTTTGATAGTGGACCTTTGTATAAACTAAATTATGAAAAGCGTAAATGGTGGTGAGCACAAAAGTGGAAAAATAAGGGAGGAAATCCTATTTACCAGTATCTGAATCATGAGGGCCAGGGGATGCCTCAGGATGGTATTGGAGTGACATTATGTTTAGTGCCGGATAAGCAAGACCAGCACAGCTTCCATCATTCAGATTAATGTGAGTCACTTCCACACCCTCAGGAAGTGATTCTGGGTCAACTGCGTAGTTGTGATTCTGCCATGTCAAGAATTTTAAAGTGAAAATTCGACACAAACAAACAATAAGTTGGGAGTTCATTGATGAGTGTGAATAAAAACATTCAACTATGTACATATTGAGAGTTTTACATCAAATTCAGTTCAACTGCCTTAATATATGACTATCCCCTGCATTATTTTGCTTTGATCAACACGATTCAACATCCATTGTAAACATATCATTAATTCATTAATTACTCAAAATCCATTTCATTATTTACTTTTACCATCGGGCTTCAGTAAATTTGATCCTTGTGTTCTATCTTCAATCATTTTGATGACTTCATGAATTTGCCTAGCGCGCACATCCAAAATTCATACTAAGCATATTGAAATTTTAATACATGAACTCACCTGAGCACTAATCTCAACACGATTGTGCCGAAGATTACGAACTGGATGATTACCTCCATGGTGTCCAAATTTCATTTTAAAGGTTTTTCCACCCAATCCCTGGCCAAGCAATTGATGGCCCATGCAAATTCCAAAAACAGGAACCTTTCCCAGTAATTCCTTGACTGTTTGAACAGCATAAGGAACTGCAGATGGGTCCCCAGGACCATTGCTGAAAAGAACTCCATCTGGCTTCATATTAAGAGTTGCTAATGCTGGCCATTTTGAAGGGACCACTGTGACTTTACAGCCATAAGATGCAAGGCGCCTCAGTATATTATGCTTGATCCCAAAATCATATGCAACAACCTGCAATTCAGAAATATATGTCCAAAAGTGTAAGAGCAAATTGCAAGCAAAGATTCATTCAACTTAACATAAACTTAAAAGAGTGGTACTAACATGGTAGACCTCTCCTCTCTCTTTGGAGTTAAAATCCCATTCTGAATTTGTTTGGTCAACCCATTCATAAGGGACAGTGCAAGAGACATCACTTATTAAATCAACACCTGACAAAGTGAATCAATAAAATTGAGAACTTTAATTCTATATAATACTTGACAATATTTGTGAACCGCGCAATTTCTTTTTTTTTTTTTACCTACGATGTCCCATGAACGAGACATCTGCAGAAGCTCTTCATCTGTCTTGGACACTTCGGTGCTCAGTACACCAATAAGACTTCCATCTTGCCTCAATCTACGGGTGATTGCACGTGTGTCAACATCATCTGTTATATAATGAAACAGTATCACATTCAGCAACTAAGTTATAGACAACCAAAGTTTACAGATTTGCCACATAATTCCCAGATAACAATATACAGCATATAAACAATCAGCAGTAGAATTAGCTTACATATTCCCATGATCTTCCTTTCTGCTAAATAATCACCAAGCGTTTTGGTGCATCTCCAATTTGAAGTACTGAAATACAGTGATAAAAAATGTTTAACAGATACAATAAGCAGACCTCAATAGTCAACAGGTAAAAGTGAAGAAGCAAAATCAGAGGAAAAGGAAAGAACACCTGATACTTAAGCTCCTGATCACCAGACCAGCAAGGAAACATTGCGTTGATTCTTCATCATCTGGCAATCAAAGACATCAAAATTAGATTGAATTAATACATATGTAACATGCATTATGTACTGGTTTGAAATGGGATTTCACCCACCAAAATTTACACCAGTGTTTCCTATATGTGGGTTTGTCATCAGGACAAACTGGCCAGCATAACTAGGATCTGTAAGAATTTCTTGATACCTGCAGTATGAGCAAATAAGATTGATTCAATTAGACTCCGAGAATGATTCATGTCAGTGGAACTCAATAACTGTAACTTTCTAGTTTAATACATCACATTTAAATTGCACAAAGTGTTTATTTTGGATATGTTGCTTGGACTTCAGTACAGGTCTAAGTATGGAAATGCATATGGTTATTTGACTTGTTTAACATCAAAACTCTAAAACACACAAACTTGGCCAAAAAGGATCAATGATCAGATACAACAAGAAGAATATGTTTATTATAAATTGTTATTATTCATTTTGTTGATTTCTTTTTTTTTTTCCATTCATGTCACAGGACCATGCTATACTAAGCGAGTTTTTATTATGTGGATAAGTAATATCCAAAGCCCATCACATGGAGTCCCTTGCATTAAAAAATTCAGAGCAGCACACTGCCAGCATTTGATTGTCAACTGCTCAATAAGTTTAAGGAACAAGTAAAAGATGAGATCAGAAGGCCCGAAGTAGCTGTCCTCCTCCTACTCCTCCTTTCTGAAACCAATTTCTCTCCCTAACCTTAATTTCAAATCCCTTTCTCCCCCCGAATGCATGTGCATGAGTGGTCATTTCTTACATAGATGAATTTGACTAAAAAAGAAACAATGGCACATTTAAGGATCCCACATTGTAGCCACATGTTAGACTTGAATTGCATACCAGCACCTGGGTCATCTCAAGTTGACATAGGTAATTGGGAATCTGAAGCACAGGTGTCAAGGCCAACCAACAATAATTTGGGGCCAAAGGAAACTTGTTATTATCCCTTATAAAAAGGGAATAACTTCATAAAGGCTTGGAAAAGGCACTACAGTTAATTTTGCATCACAATTTTAATAGAATAATGAAAAGTGAATGAGGCCAGGTTAAAATAGATGTAGAAGAAGTCCTATAAAGTTAGCATTTATCCTTCAAAACTAGGTAGAGTGAGGAGAATGTCATTCACATGATTAATGTATAATGGTGCAATCAAGAAGAACAAGTGTCCTACATGATCAAGAATCCTAAGAAAACCAAAGACAAAGTTCACAAAATCAAGCTTCAACCATATATAAGAGTGAATGTTGGGCAGTAAAATGCATGTCCAGAAAATAAGCATGGTAAGATGAGGATGTAAGAATCAATATGACTATAGAAGAAATGATTGGACCAGGAATGAGTCCATTCATAGAATTACTTCAGTGGCATCCATTGAGGATAACTTCAATAATAGAGATTGAGATGATACGGCCATATCCATTGCTGATTAGCAAATACAAGAATACTAATAATTAAGCACATCCAAAGTTAAAAGAAGATGATGACAAAACATAGACCAACAGTTATATGGGATAAAGTGGTCACGAAAGATTTAATATACATAGACTTTCTTGAAAATATAGACCTGAACCAGGAAGATTGAAGGAAAATAATCCACATAACTAATGTTAATTAGACAGGGATCGAGCTTGAATTAGTAATACCAACTTATAATATACTATATTTATTATTATTTGGTCAAATAAATATAGTTACATCTTCATTATAGCTTAACCCTTGTCCAATCTCAGTTGGATCTCTGATTTACCCTCTTCCTTCTCCAGCTTCAATGATCAGTCCAGTTTTCAAAGCCGCGTACAAGGGTAAAGTTGAGAACCTACTTTCTAGCAAGCTAAGTATGACATCATAACAACAAACTTGATAGCACAAAAAGAACACCAAAAACGCCTCTCCTACCTTCTCTACATGTTAGCCAGCAGATTTAATATGATAATGTACTAGTGATAAAGCATACTAAGTCATCTTACCCTGTCAAAGATGTATTGAAAACCACTTCACCAACTTGGGTACCTCTGGCACCAAATGATTTGGCCTTCCAAATTGACCCATCTTCAAGTACCAGTCTAGCATCCGAAGTTTTCCAAGGCCTCTCTGCCAAAACTAAAGCACATAAACAAAATTCCATCAGCAATTGTAATTTATTTGCATATTAGTACATATAAACAACGATTCCCATGTCAATGACCCATTTACCTTTTTGGGACCAATTACACAATAGCAAAGCTTAAATAAAAATTGCTTTAATTTAAATATAAATTAGAAAAAACCTACGAGAACTCAACAAATTCCAATTTATATAGAAATGTCAGTATCTAACTGGACCATTGAATATAAACCAAAAACATATATATATATATAATGAATTGAGAGTGAAAGATAAGGAGAGAATATGGAACTTTACCGGTGGCGGCACCATCGGAAGAGAGAGGGGAAGAGCAATTAACGGTGAAAATTCTGAGTGCTGCCTTTTTGGGTTTGGGTAGGTTTGTTATTGTTGAAGCAAATTGGCATTTCAATGCATTTGTCACTGCAACCTCCATAATCTCTCTCTCACACACACTTTCGTCTAGGGTTTGGAAATTCCTTTCTGTTTCTTCAAAAAGTTTATAGTATTTATTTTTTTTGCTACTGAGAATCTTCTGTTTTGCTCTGTTTTTATACTTCTTTTTTTTTTTCTTTTGAAAAAAACTACCTGAATTTTATGTTTTTTTGCTGTACCCTTATTTAAAAACAAAAAAAAAAAAGGGCGATTTTAACTCAATTTAAAAATTTATTACAATTATATCTAAAAATCAAAATTGAAAAAAAATTCATTTCAATTCTTAATTAGAAGCAGGCAAATTAATCTTTTAATAATAATGGAGATTAATATAGGTTGAGCACTAAATTCATATTCGATTCCCTCGTCTTCATATTAAAAAAAAATCTTTCAATAATAATAATAATAATTATTATTATTATTATTATTATTATTTGTGTATGATAAAATATTTTAAGAGAGTACAAGTTAAATAAATAAAAAATTATCCGTTTTAGCAATTTTATCTGTACTGTACTTTCCATTTTTGATAATTTTTGTTTTCTTATTTATTTTTGGTAGAAAGGTGCATTATTTAAGACGTAATTCTAGTTATGATTAAACCACCTTAATTATGTAATTTGTTAATTTTTGTCCCTAATATTTAATGCGATGAGCTGATTAGCCCTTATACTATTTTTAGGTGCAATTAAACTCTTAAATTATCAAAATCTGCAATTTAAGCCCCTATTTATAAATTAATGTTGTTACTTAAAGTTGATGTGGCTAATGATGGGTCCTTAAACTGACATATACTTTTAATTAAATAAAAAACATTTTAATATTAAAAAAAAAAAAAACAAAACAAAACGTATCTCCTCCTCCTCCTCCTCCTCCTTCGTATAATACCCTGCACCAAAACATATATTTCCCAAAAAGTAGAATATGTACAAGAGAGACTATTTTTAAGTAAAAGGCATTCAGTCTAAAATATGCAGGATGATGAAGAAAAATTGGGCGCAAGTGCAGCAGAAAATACATGGGTGTGAAATTTCAAACATTTTAAAATTTCACAATACCCAACCATTAGGTCCAATAAATTTTCAAGCAATCTTT
This sequence comes from Vernicia montana, assembly GCA_949750685.1. NCBI lineage: Eukaryota > Viridiplantae > Streptophyta > Magnoliopsida > Malpighiales > Euphorbiaceae > Vernicia > Vernicia montana. The sequence goes on from CATKHJ010625157.1 coordinate 20,054, forward strand.
TTAATTAATGTGTAAAACACATATGCAAGAAAAAAAATAACAAGCGGTAATCGAATTACCTCTTGAAACCAAGAACTTTAAATCTTTACTTTTCCTTTGAGCTCCCCATGCGTGAAATTTCTAGAATTTCCACACCAAATTTTATCTTTCAAGCTCCCTTTGGTTTCCTTGGTTGTTCTTGATTTCCTCTCTTTGATTGTCCAAATGAAATCAAGATCTCCCTTTTTGGCAAACCTTGAGTGTTTGGATTTCTTTTTGTTTCTATGGATTGCTCAACTCTTTTTAAGAAATTTTTGTTCTTTCACAAAGAACAAAAGATTAGATATGAATAACAAGAAAGTATGAAGAACTTTTCTTCTTTTTCTTTTCTCTCAAATCTTAATCTTTTCTTGAAGAAGATAATAAATAGTGATTCCTTCACTTAGCCAAAAACAATAATCAAATCCCCTTTTATAGCTTATCAACTTTTGTTTAGCTAAAAGAAGACAAAATGAAATTAAGTTGCTTTTTTACTTTTAAGGCAATAGTGAAAATGTCCATTTTACCCTTTAGATTAAATGACAATTTCATTTAAGTCTTAAGATGGAAATTACCTTTTGATCTTGGTTAGAAAATCTTTAACCCTTAAACCTATCTCATAGGCTTTAGGGTTATGGATTTTCTTAACCCCTAAACCACATCATATGGGCTTATTGGTCGTATGAAGATTACTAACCCCTAAACCCAATGAATAACCTTTAGGGATATTGATTTTCTCTAACCCCTAAACTCATCATATGAGCTTTAGTGTTATTGAAAATCTATAACCCCTAAATCCATTAAATGGGCTTTAGTGTTAGATAAATCTTCTAACCCCTAAACTAGCTATCACCATATCACATATGGGCTTTATCTATTTAGTGTTATTTATTTAAACTCAAAATTAATTCCTTTATTTATTAATTCATAGACTTAATCAATTTAATCCTTCTCAATTTATATCATATATAAATTAGGATTTAATCGATAAAGAAATCTTTGTGGATTTGAATTTAGGACATGCTAGAGTCCTTGTAAATTTAATTACAAGTTCAATCATTTTACCACTAATCAATTAATTAACACTTTAATTAATTATCATGGTAAACCTTTTTACGCTTGATAGATAATTACTTTAGGGTGTGTGACTTTCTAGGTTCATGTCTAATTAGCAACGGGAATGAGAAAATATTTTTCTCTACTAATGTGAAATCCCTATTTCACCCTTAGTCCCATAAGTCATGAGTGACGTCTAGCAAAACATATCATGACTACCTAATTAGAATGACATAGGGATTAGTGGTAATCATAAGTATTACATACCTAATATCCATATGTTTATATCGACAACATTTGTCAAGCAGCATGATGCTCATTACCTCTATAATCATAAGTATTACATACTGATTATAGAATACAAACAGAGGTGACGGTCTTCAAAAATCAATGATGCCCAGTCATTATTCCTATGACCATGAACATTTAAAGTATTTATTTAAGAGCGATCTGTCATCCATATTCTCAACACTTGATAATATATCCTCTCACAAAATACTAATGGACTACAAATATATATTTAATACAATGAAACAATTGATTTATAAAAACATATATTTATTGCCATTAATTAAGATGTTATTTTACATTTACATAAATATATACACAGCTCTAGGGCATATACTCTAACAGTATTAATTACCAGAGGAAGGCTAAAATGACCCTCAAAGGACAAACAAGTTAAGTCATTCTTACAAAGATATCTAAAAGTATTAATTACCAGAGGAAGGCTAAAATGACCCTCAAAGGACAAACAAGTTAAGTCATTCTTACAAAGATAAGAATTATAAATTGCATTAAGAAGAAGACATATGTTAAATTACAGTTTCAATCCATAACTGAACAAGTGAAAAGGTTAAGAGATAAAGCAAATTATTATAGTCAAAGTCCAAGGTTAGAATCACAATATTGAAAAAAGTACTTGGGAAAATGTAGATGAAATGCAAAGGAAGTATTCGCATTTGTTTTAGTCATGATCGGTAAGTCTTTGATTCTAAAAATTCGAGAACGAATTTTTTTAAGGGGGGAAGAATGTAATATCCTAGGCATTCCCCTAGTAAATACATGACTATTATGAGTATACACATATGAAGTATAAGTGATTCTAGATGCCTAGTTGGTTGCAAGACTTGAAACCTTACTTGAAGTAAACCCTTTTCCAGATACTGTAATTTTTAGGTAGTTAATATTAATAAAATATATATGTGTAATTAATACGTAATTATTAATACTAAATATAATGAAATTTTTTTTTGAAGAAAGATAATAATAATGATAATAATAATATACATGTAAGTGTGGTTATCAGATGATAATTAATATTGAATAGGAAATAGAATGCAGTAATGTTAAATAATTAAAATAGATAAAAATATGTAGTAGGACTAAATTGAAAAAAATAAAGTGTTTAATTGAAAAATGGAATTGAAATTGAGTTAATAAAGGAATTATTTAAATTATGGAGGAAGAAAGAGTAATTAAGAAAAGTTAATAATAATTTAAAAAAAAAAGAATATATGAACACTCAAAACACTTGCAATATGTTATAATTAAAAAAAAAAAAAAAAAAAAAAAACTAAACTAAACGAATATAGATAAGTATAACCATCACTTCATTGGGAGGGTTTGAGTGTCTCTGCCAAGTGTCATGAAAAAGTAATAACATCTAGCCATTTAAAACTCCATCCAAGATGACTAATATAATGGAAATTTCCAGGTTCTTCTTCCTCCATTTTTAACAACCGTTTTCTATTAAAAAAAAAAAAAAAAGAAAAAGAAAATTGTGAGCTCAAGGAAAAGAGAGTTCAACCATTCAAGAGTGAATTGGAGGAAATCAAACAAAGGTAAGGAATTGTTTACTTAAGTTTCTAATTACTTGTTGAGAGTATATATGTATATTTATGAATTGTGTTTGTTGGGGTTATGATGGAGTTGGGCCTCGGTCAAGACTGGAAAATGAGGGAATGATGGTTGTAATTTGGTATATATATATATATATATATATATTTGGTTATAGGTAGAAAATGGGGGCAAATTTAATTAATTTGAATCCTTAGTTTAAATAAAATGTGAAATAGGCCTAATTAGATGTTTTGATGATTGAATTGGAAATTTGATGATTAAATTAACAAAAAATAGTTAGGGTTGTTAATAGTTTATATTGGGCCACTTGATAGAAATTAAAAGAAATTTAATTAATTTGGTTCATTGGTATAAGTGAGTATAAAATAATTTTATTTAGAGGAATTAATAATCGAATAAAAGAATAGAGGATTAAATTGACAAGAAATTTAACAAGAGTTTGATATATTTATATTTGGCCATTTAAAGAAAATGAAGGGGAAATTTTTTAATATTTAATTGAATATAAAATTGGTTAAGTTATTTACTTAAAATAATTAAGGATTTAATAAACATGTATATATATATTTGGCCAAATAAAATTTACAATGATAGCAAAATGAAATTAGTATACTTTAGGTATATTTTAGATATATTTAAAGTGTATTGAAGGTTAATTAATTAGAAGTTGGTTTTAAATTTATTGTTTTGTTAGATTGGTATTTAAACTATAATTAGAACTTTAAATGTAGTAAAAAAAAGAAGAAGAAGAAGAAGAAAAAAGAAAATTGGAGAAGATATTAAAAATTCTTGATTTACTTATTAAGGTAAAATTATAATTAAAAATAAAAAGGAAATATTAATTTGACTAATACTCTAAATTAATATTAATGAAAATTCGAAATGAGAATGTAAATTAGTTATCAAAGTTAGCTAAAAAATTTATAAGATTAAAATTGTTAGATGTTAGTAAATGGCAAATGAAATGATCGAATTATTAATATGCAATTATTTAATTGAAGTTCCTCAGAGTGAGAAGAGAGATGACAAGGATCAAGAGGTTTTCGATCATTTTTTTTTTGTCTTTGCTAGAATTAAAGAGCAAATGCATAAAGGTGAGTAAATAATTTAATAATATGATATGTGCATTTCATCGCATTCCTCTAATCATTGAGAATTCTTGTTGTATATGAGAACCCTATGTTATTAATATTATCGAATTTCTCAATTCTTGAAAACCCTAGCAAAATATGAGATATGTCATTGATTAAACCCAAATTCATTATTATCAGTTGCTGCTAGGGTTTCTCATTGATATTGCTCATTTCATTGTTGACCTAAAATGAAACTTGCTTCTTAGATTCTTTGAATCCTTGAATCTTGTGACATTGAAATTCACTTGATAAGCGTATTGATACTTGATTATTCCAAATTGATATAAGCTATATGTGTTATATGAGATTCAAATTTCAAGCAGAGAAATTCTTGACTAATGTGGGTAATACATCAGATCTTGTGCACATAGTAAAGCCTGCGGATGGGGTGCATGCATCTGAGCCCCAACTAGGAGCGGTGGTCCTGGCAGTAAGGCCTGATCAGTCTTACGCTTTATATGTGTTATATATGGGAGTAAGTAAAGTACAAGCCGCTATTCCATTTTTATATGTGAAAATGTGGGAAGCACTCCTCTTCTAAATTATTGATTTATGCTAAAAAGATATATGAGAATCATAAATTCCAAATCATAATGTGATTATTTGATATCGATACTTGTTATTATTTGATTCTTGCTAAAATGTACGAGACCTATAAATGCTACTCTACAATGAAATTCTCAAAGACTATTTCATAATGGAATTACTTGATATTAATACCTTCACTTATTCATTCTTTCCTGCATATCATGTTAGTACATTATTTACTCACTGAGATTTTTCTTACTGCACAGTTAATATTTTTCAGGTGTTTAGAAGATGTAAGCAAGGTAATTCTCAAGTTGTTTTCTTTACTTGAAAAACACTTAACTATTGAAGACTTACATTTCTTGATTGTTTAGTTTAAAAATGATTATGTAACTTGAAGATATTCTTAGAGCTCCATAGTCAATTTGGGTATAGAATACTTAAATGTTTGAATTATAATTTGTATCTAATGTTTGTACTTGATGTTCATGAATAGTACTAAATTTATATTTAATATGTTCATATTGGATGTTAAATGAATTGAATGATGGATATGTATGATGAGCTATGAGTTATGAAGTATATGATATTGTTAATTGAAGTTGAGGGTATAAGGTCATTGAATTGAAGTGTTTGTTTAATGCAGGTTGTGTATCTTGGGATAATGCTAAGTTGTAATACCCTACATTTTTCCCCTGAAAATTTTTCCATTCTGTCTGTTGTTTAATTATGCAGTGTAATTTTTACACTGTCTATTATTTAATTATACAGTGTAATTTCTACATTTTCTGCTATTTAATTATGCAGTGTCACCCCAACACTGTCACCTATTTAATTATACAGTGTTATCCCAACACTGTCTGCAATTTAATTGTACAGTATTATTTTTTGCACTGTCTGGAATTTAATTACACTATGTTATAATTGTGCTGTGTTATTTTTGCACTGTGCATAATAATTAATCTTATGATTAATTATACATGAGTATGTGATTAATGAAGAGTTGGAGGACTAATTAGGAGATTTATTTGTCATCTTTTTGGAAGATGCTTGGCTATACTATTTAAGGTAAAATATACCTTGCTTGTAGAATATATTTTGGTGTTTAGCCAAATTAGGAATGTCACCATCCTTTGTTCAATGAATAAGAAGGGCTATCTACCCAATGGTTAAAAGGGAAGTGAAATGACCATTTGCCCATGGTCTAGAATATTCCTACCCTTATTCATTAAGGGTAAATTAGTCATTTCACTTCCAAACCCTAAACCTACCACTTAGCATATTTAATTATCTTTTTCTCTTCTTCTTCTTCTCCATTTTTCTCCCAACACAAATTTCTTCATCCTCCATTAGAGAGCTAGGTTCAGCCATAAGAGTTCTTGAGAGGGAGAAGGAATTCCAAGGCAAGTTCTTCACTAAACCTTCTCCATTCTTCATTCCTTCAA
>CATKHJ010625316.1:0-14833 GCA_949750685.1 Vernicia montana
CCCCCCCCCCAAAAAAAAAAAAAATTACAAATCTCAATTAAACTTTTCCCTCAAAAAAGAACGAGAAATGCAAAGCTAATTTCCTTTCATCAGGTACCCATCATGGAGATGAAAATCATATGTTGATTGGTTGGTTGTATGCTTTTCCCATATCTTTTGAAAATCTTCATCTGCTTCATACAACTCCATCAACTGCTCAAAAACAACAATTTCATTACTTAAAGTCATCATCAAATCTTCTCTCTTACTTAAAGCATCCACTACTTTGTTTTGAACTCCTGACTTGTACCTTAATTTGAATGGAAATTTTTGCAAAAATTGAGACCACTTCGCATGAATATCTTTATTAATCCATTATTGGCTATTCAAGTACTTAAACGCCTCAAGATCTGAGTATAGAAAAAATTCTCGCCCAACTAGATAATGTTCCTATGTCTCCAAAACCTTAACAATATCATAAAATTCCTTGTCTTAGGTGATCCACTTTCACCTAGTTCTATTAAATTTTTCACTAAAAATGCTACAGGCCTCTTCTCTTAGGATAAAATAATTTCTATCCTAACACCACTAGCATCACATTTTACCTTAAACAACTTATCAAAATCATGTAAAGAACTTATCAAAATCATGTAAGGCTAAAACTAGGTCAGTACACAACTTCTCTTTTAACATTCCAAAGTTGGTGTGTAAGGGTCTCGCCTGAAATTGATTCCAAATAACCTACTATTTTGGGGCTCAACCCAACCCAAAATGGTTAACAGGTTATTTAGATAGTAATTGGTTAGGTTATATAAACTACTTGTTATTCTTGTCTACTTTCAATGTGCAATTTGCAGTTGCTTGTTAACGTGCTAACTTAACCTAGCACCTTAAGCTCTTAACTCTCTTGGTGCGAGTTATTACATTCTTTCTTCTTTTAGCTTGTGACGTTCTCATTGCAGCTCAACTGGCTATATTTTACAATTGGGCTTATGCCAAAGTCAAATCCAAGATTGACCTTAGGTATTATGGTTCGTTAGTGCTCCGAGTAGCTCCATTTTGTGCTCTACTCCACAGATAGCCCTTTCATTATGAGCGCACCAACTTTGCACAATCTGACCCAAGGTGGCTTTGATACCATTTATAATAGTTTAGCTTGAAACTTACTCCAAATAACCTACTGTTTTAGGGCTTAACTCTGACTCAAAACTATTAACCCAAGTTATTTAGATAGTAACTAGTTTGGATGTATAAACCACTTGCTATTCTTTTTCACTTTTGATGTGGGATTTTCAGTTGCTTGTTGACTAGCTTAAGTTGGCACCTTAAGGACATAGCTCTCTTGGTGGGGGTCCTTACATGGTTTTTGCTTCTACCTATTGAAACTTGCCTTTCTTCAAACATTCTATTATAGGAGCTGTAATACTACTAAAATTTCATATAAAGCACCTGTAAAAAGTTCCCAACCCATGGAAGCTTCGCACCTCAATAACAATCTTTGGTGTATGTCATTCTCTTTTGGTTCTAATTTTCTCCTCATCCACTTAAATCCTTGCAGCACTTACTACATAGCCTTGAAACAACAACTTATTTGTCATATAACTGCACTTTTTTAGGTTCACATACAACTTATTCTCTTACAAGACTATTAATATCTCCCTCAAATGTGAGATATGCTCCTCCTCTAACTAGCTATAAATCAAGATATCATCAAAATAAATAACAACAAATTTCCTAATAAATGGCTTCAATACCTGATTCATCAATCTCATGAATGTGCTTAGCGCATCAGTCAAGCCAAATGACATCATAAGCCACTCATACAGCCCCTCTTTAGTCTTAAAAGTTGACTTCCACTCATCTCTTGGCCTTATTCAAATTTGATGGTATCCACTCCAAAGATCAATCTTGGTAAAAAGCTTAGAACTACTTAATCAATCAAACATGTAATTCAGCCTTGGAATGGAAAATTTATATCCCATTGTAATCTTGTTAATTGCTCAATTGTCTACGCACATACACCAACTCCCATCCTTCTTTGGCGTTAACAAAGCTGGAACTGCACAAGGACTCATGCTCTCTTAGATATATCCCTTCTACAAAAGCTCTTGTATTTGCTTCTTCAAAATCTCACTTTGTTTTAAACTCATCCAATAATGAGACAGATTAGATAAACTAGCACTAGGAACTAAATCAATGTGATGTTGGATATCTTGCATTGGTGGCAAATCATCTGGCATTATCTCATTGAACTTTGCTAATAATGCTTTCATTGGTTCTGGATGCTGAGATGGTTCTTTGTCTATACCAGTTGTCAAGACTTTTTTCACAATCAAGGCATGCATCACTTTGAATTCTTTGATGCAACTTCCATCTCATGATTAGAATGAGAAATAGTAAAAAAAAAAAAAAAAAAAAGCTTGCCCTTTTACTTTATAAGCTTTGGGACAAATTGGGAGTAATGTGTACTTAACTCCTCCCTTGTCAATCTTGTAAATATTATCTCTACCAGAATGCTGTGCATATACAACATACTGCCATAGTCTACCAAACAACAAACGATAAGCATCCACATCTACAATATCAAAGTAAGACTCATCATGATACTTGCTTATATAAAATGACACATTGCAATGCTTTGTCACATATATCTTTTCTACTGCTTTGATCTAGCCTATGGAGTAAGGAGTATGATGTTTCTCAACTGGTAATTGCAAACTATCCACAATCGGTCATCCAATGATATTCTCTTCACTGCCACTATCAATGATAACATCAAACACCCACTCTTTGATTGTACATCTAGTTTGAAATAATTGATGTTGTTGAGTAGGATATTATTTCTTGAGCAATGGCATTGTTCTTCAAATCACACAATTCAAACCATCATCTTCCCCATCATACTCTTCATCCCCATCAAGACTACAAATCTCTGCATCATCATCATGCTCCACCATGTGAACTCCTTTTCTTTAAGGACATTCATTAGAATGATACCCCGACTGGTTGCATCTAAAACACTTCCCTGGTAGGGGTTTGGTATAAGAATTGGGAGCTTTCTGCATCTCCTTTGCCTTTGTAACTCTTTGTTTGCCTACAGTCTTGTTCTTTGCATAAAATATCGATCCATTTGATTATATGACCCCTGTTCCAGTGTCACCTTTGTAGGAGCCCAATAATTATCACTAGATGTTCTACGTGAATACTTTGTTTTGCTCCTCTCCTTCAACATCAATTCTGCTTTCAAGGCCATATTTTTAGCTTCATATAGGGATTACAACACCTATACCCCAATACAATCTTATATGGCTAATTTCAAACCATCCACACACCTGGCTACCTGTTGCCCTTTACTTTCTCCCAAATCATTTTGTTCTGCTAACCTCATAAATTCAATGGTATATTCATGGACAGTCTGTTGGCCTTGCTAACACTTTTAGTATTGTTGGAACATAATATGATCATAGTTAGGGGAAGAAAATCTCTCTCTAATAGTTGGTTCATTTGAAACCAAGTCAAAATTGGAACCCTTCCTTCTCTCTCTCTCTCTCATGTTTTGTTCTCTCTTTCACCAAGAAGAAGCACACCCTTTCAATCTACATGCTACAAGTTTCACCTTTCGCCCTTCATAAATTTTCATATATTCGAAGAATCTATCTATTTCTACTATCCAATTCATGAAATCCTCAATATTTAAATTGCCATGATAATAGGGAATATCTACCTTCAATTTAAATTCATTCATATCTCCATAATCGTTTCTGTGATAACCCCTCACAGGTTCTTCCATATACTCTTTTTCTAATTCATCATTGTAAGCATTGTTGCCTATGATGATGGATAGGAACAGGTATGTCAAAACGACTATTGTGTACATGAGCAACATCATCTCCTACAGGTAGCTCTTCATCATCCTGATTCCTATTGCCAAGGTATCTAGGTGATTTGCCATTTCTTCAAAACGTCATTCTAGATGTTGGAATTGGATATCTATCATGTCCTGCAAGTACTTCAAAGCAGAGTTTGGATTTGAAGCCCTAGCTTTTTAATCTTAATTCACCATGAGAACTGCCGCTTCTTCACTGTTACCTACCATCAAATTGGGTGAGTTGCCTACTCTGATACTACCTTACACAATGTAAAAACACAAACAAAAGCTAGTATGTGACTACACCTTTAAGTTAAACAGTTTCGCACTGAAAACTAGAGAAACACAATATTTAGGAAAATTTTATGTTTTTGATAAAATGTTAAATAACTCCAAAATAATACATATTTATAGATGACATTCCTAACCCTAATTAGGATAGGAAAAGGAAAGTCAAATCCTAATTAAAAAAGAATAAAATCAAATTCTTAATGAAAAAGGAAAGAAATTAAAATCAAAATAATTATCTGTTATCTCCTTTATATTTTGATGATTCCAAAACTTTGTTTAATTAAGCCTAAATTTATTGAATATGTGAGTTTACTGTAAAAATATATAATATCTTATCATTTGTCACTCCTAATAGTTGTGCCTTAAATATATTGACAGGTATTCACATAACTCACCGCCTTGAATAAAAGTCACCCCCTTGACTGGCATGAATTTGAATTTTGAAAATTGCAAGGGAAAAGTTTCACTGCCTTGACTCATGGTTCAAGGCCTTGAAAATCATATAGTAGCCTCAAGAATTCTTCAAAGTTCAGTTTCACCGCCTTGAATCACAGTCACGGCCTTGACAGAAAATATCATCGCCATGAAAATGACACAGAAAGCTCTAGTGATTTTTCAATCAGAATAGTCACCGCCTTGACTCAACAAGCCACAACCTTGAATCACAGGAAACAGACAAAAAATATAGTCGTTTATATCCATTGGAGCTTGTCTGAAAATAGTATTTTGAGTACTAAAAATGGTTGTTTGAATATGGAATGAAGACCTATATATATCTAAAGCCTCAAAGTGAATGTAGAGAAGTTTTTACACATCAATGATATATATTACAAGCAAATCAAAGCTCTCAAACTCTAAATTCTTTGTGCCTTGTACTAGAACACAAAAACTTTATTTCTCATTTTTGTGTGTTCAAATTTATTCTAAACTAGATTACATTCTTCTATCTTTTGTATTAGTTATTTGTCAAAGTCTTGAGTGACTCTAAATCTCAAATCATTCTCTATTATAAAAGTTGTGTGTGAGCCATAAAATACTTGGAAAGGTTTAAGTGTGTACCTTAAAAACACTTGGGTTTAAGTGTTAGCCATTGAAACACTTGTAATAAGTTTGAGTGTGAGCTTGAAAACACTTGGGTTTGATCTTGTATCCTTAAAAGGATCATTGATAGTGAAAATCTCAAGTGAAACTTGAGGAGTGGATGTAGGCAAGGAGTTGGCCGAACCACTATAAATATTGTGTTTGAATCTCTCTTCCCTACACTCTTATATTTGTTAATTATTTGATTATTTGTTTGAATGATTTAGATATTCACATAATCTTAAAATTGCTTATTTGCTTTAATTAATTGCTTTCGCTAATATTGTTTTAATATTCAAGGTTTTCAAAGCAAAAGTTTTTAAATTGAAATTCATTTTTGAAAATCCTATTCACCCCCCTCTAGGATTTGCCATATTTGGGCCAACATCTCTCACCCAAACTTATCCAAACACTGACCTGGACATCACTTTAGTTCCTTATACCATCTCTTCTCCTAGGTTCACTATCATCAGAATCGCCTTACAGATAAGATAATTCTAATGAGGGGGCAACTGTGAACCCTCAATTTTGCACTCTCATGATGCGGATGCAGCTTGACACCTGCTAAGATCAGTGCGCTACGTAGAACCAGTACAGTAGTCCCGCTAGTCGGTTAATGGGTAAGGGTCAAAAGGGCAGCGCCCCTGAAGAAAAAATTGACTTTCAGGCATAATACTACAAGGATACTTAATTTTTCAACACTGGTCGACATCACTTTGAACTTTATCAGACATTCTGTACTAGACAATATTTTCCAGAAATCGACCAACTCTTCTCCAAAGATGACTGTCGAACTGCCCGATAATTAATTTTGAATTCATCGACACTAACCGGTAATTTTTTAGAATCTAGAAAGCCCCGAAAACTAACTTGAAAGTCCCAAAAACTGACTCGAAAACCTGAAAAGCCCATAAAACCAAGTTGTGCCATGTGTCAGGGGGCTATCCGTCACCCGTTTGAGCGGATCCGTCGGCCAAGCCAACTGACGCACCATATGGCCAGCCTACCGGCACATCCGCCCTGATGCGGCTAGCACGTGTTAGTAGCCGGGTAGTCGGCTAGTGTGTCCGCCGGTCGGTCCCCCCTCTGCTGCCCCAAAATTCCATTTTTACCCCCTACCAACCCGATTTTCAGCCATAAAAAAATCATCCTTTTGGTCTTTTCACATTTTCAATACCCAAAATGTCCCTCCTAACCATTTGCCTATAAATAGGCCTCCCTTCCTTCATTCCAAGACACCTCAGAGCATTTGTTGATCAGCTATCCATTTGCTCTTTTTGTCTCTCTCTCTCTAATTAATCTCCTATACTCTCTTTGAGTAGTCCCAATTTTTAGTTAATCTCTTTTTGATTTTAACTAAAAATTAAGAAATTAATTAGTTAATTAATTTCAAATATTAATTAATTAATTAGTAATTAAAAGTTTCCTTTCTCTTTAATTGGAAACTAATTAGGATTATTCCTTCTTGGATTAATTATAAATTAATTAATTAAATCTACTCTTCTTGTGTAAGATACCCTATTTTCGAGACTTAAGACGGAACTTCGGTCCAGAAAAAACACTCTCGAAATCCTCCCAAATCAAATCAATATGATCAATCCCTAAACTCTTCCACTTCATCGTGAAATGAACTACGTGGGTTTTGATCCCTATTCAGTGGGGTACGTAGGCATGCTTGGAATTTAACTCCAAGCCTCATATCCAACTCTTAATTAATCCCCTTCCCCTTTTATTTTTAATGTAAATATCAATTTATGCTTTCTTATAAGGAAATTTGTGGTCTTCCTAGAATCCATGAGGGCTAGAGAAAACATCCCATCATTAATTAATGTAATTAGTTAATTTAACTTGTGGATGTTTAAATTACTTGCTCTTTATCTTCCTTGCATTCATAATTATGCCATGTTCATGCATTTTAACTGTCATTTATACTCGTCATTCATGAAATCAAAATTTTAAGTCAAATTTATATTATTTGAAACTAAAAACCTAGTTCCCGAGCTCAACCTAATTCGAAGACTAGTGATTTTATCCTTGAGTAAATTAATTAAAAGTTAATAAATTGGAGTCAATTTTGTGTTTTCCTTAATTTTCTCATTTAAATAAATTAGGGTGGCGACTCCTGAATCATTTTCCAAAAAAAATAAATCAATTTACCAAATAAAAGCGATAATCGCTTCAATCGTGAGATCGGACCCAAAAGAGCATTTTGATTCCTAGTGGACCGGACCGGTGCTTGGGCGAGGCCTCACAAAGGGCCTAATTAAGCTTGTGAACCCTAAGTACACATAAAGGAATTTTTAAAGGAAATATTAAAGTGACTAATAAAAAGGATTAAGGATGAATAAGTAACATTAAAAGGATAAAATTAAAAGTAAACAAAATATTTGTAGAAACTAAAGAGAAGAAAAATGAGATTAAGTATCAAAAGAGTAAAAGTGTGTGTAGTAAAAAGAAGATTGAGAGGTGGCACCATTGGATTAGACCAAGTGTTGTAGATATTTTTGGTTGGAAGAAAGAATAAACAAAAAGGGATTAAAACCCCCATGGCTAGCCACTCCTTCCATATTTCCCAATTTATTTTTCCTTGTTTCCATCTAAAAATTTCATAAGAAACCTTAATTAAAATCTTAAGCCTTTTCCATTCCAAATCAACTTAAAAGCTATAAGAGTTTGGGGAAAGTGGAAGGAAGAAAAGTTGTGACACAAGAAGGGGGAACTGCTTCATAATAATTCAATTAAGGTAAAGTCTCTAAACTTAGCTTTTAATTGAGCTTTAGTGTGATTGATGATTAGGAATTGAAGTAATTAAGTTTTTGCATAGAAATTCATAAGTTATTGTGTATATTGTTAATTGTAGGAAACCCTAGAATTTGGGGAAAAGGGGAAAGTAATTTAATTATGTTTAATTTATGAATTCCATGTTAGATATGCTCTAAGTTATGTATGTTTGTAATTGTATCTCCTAGAGGTAACCTTGGTAGTGATGGAATTGATGAAGAGCCACACTTTTGTTTGATGTAAGCAAGGGAGTTAGTATTGCATTTTGGTGTCTCATTGACTAAGGTGAGTATAAATATACTATTATACTTGACTTTGATCACAAAAACTTAACTATTATTGTTGACCTAGTTGCTATAATTATGTTTGCCATAACGAATGCTTGATTGGCCAAATGTCTACTGAAATTGATTATTGAACCATTCTACCCTATACAAACCATTATATTGCTAAACCAATATAAAAATGTGACCACATGTGATACCATGAGATGAGATGACAAAAATGCCTGATCGATGGGGTAATGGGGTAAAAATACATCAACATTGTGCACAATGACCTAGTGGATAAGGTATAATATCCAAACCTTAACTAGGAAGGGTAAATTATCCTAGACATAAGGTGTGATCAGCCTTATGATGCTTATGTGGAAGAGTATGCCTACTAATGACCTCTACTCTTAATGGGGAGATGTATGCTTATAAAATAGCCTCTACTTCATATTGACTAATGACCTGAATTTTTATCTTGAGTCTCTTGATTATGAACCTTGCCATTGTTGCATTTTATATATAACCAATGCCATCATATTTGAATGTTGATTTATGCCTATAAAACCAATATGATTCATGCTTATTCATTCTCCACTTGATACTAATCGTTGATGAAATGAGAACCAAAAATCATTCTTGTGAGTTAGACTTGAAATACTTAGCCTCACAAGTATGGTGGTATATTTGTATCTCACAGAGTAATTGCTCACCTTATCGTGGTTTAATCATTTTCAAGAGTGTATTAGCTCTTGCCAGTTCCAAAGGCTTCCTTCCTCTATTGAAACCCATATCAAATTAAAAGGTCTTAGCTTTAATTTGATGTGAATGCGTCAATCTAGTACTCTCTATGGTCAATAGGGAAATATTGTATATATATGGTATTGTAGATGTAAAGATATTTGTAAATAAAAGTGTGAATTAGAGTGATGTTTGTAAATGTGATATATAAATCATTGTGATATATGGCAGGAGTGTTGGATATGGTTAAGTTAAATGTTTGAATGGTTAACATTTGGATAGTTTAGAATTGTTGTTTTGGTATGTTTAGCATGCTTTAGTCATATTTGGAAAATAAGGGAATTCACGAGGCGGGGGCAGGGGGAGTGAATATTAAGTCACGGGTGTGAAAGTGTTGAAGTTTGAATTTCCTTTTTAGCAGCCTAACATTCAAAGACGTGACCTCTTAGTCACGGGTATAACTACTTAGGTTCACGAGCATGACCCTTAGTCATGGCTGTGAAATTGAGTTCTGTGTAAATTTAAATTTTTGAGCATAATAAGGTCATGGGTGTGACTTAAACCCTATGGGCGTGAAGGTAGGAAGCCATGGGTATGACTTAACTTTCATGGCTGTAAAAGGGGCTATTATTAGCAAGTGACTAAAGGACTTTAAAAGATTCAACTTTAAGCTAACTAATCAACTTAATTAGACTAGTAATCAAATGTTAAAGACAATAAAAATTTTATAAGGAGAATGAAAGCTTGAGTTTGGTCTTGGGCCTAGATATTATATGGGTTCTATAGATTTTTGGTAGCTTTACACCTACCCATGACCTAGGACCGTAATGTCCCCTGAGTTGGGATATGACACTTCTACTGTAAACTGAACCTCAGGAGCGTATCTTTGCAATATGCCATTGAACAATGGAGATTGGTTGATCACATTGGTGTCATTGTTAGAACCTGCAATGCCAAAGAATGTATGCCATATCCACAGGTCTACTGAAGAGACCGCTTCTAGCATGATTTTCGGAACCCCTTGATCATCTTAAGTAAATTGACCTTTCCATGCAACTAGGCAATTTCTCCAATGCTAGTATATATAGTCAATACTGCCAAGCATGCCAGGAAAGTTATGGTGCTCAAAATGCAATTGAAGTAAGTGTGCAATGTCTTCATTATTAGGCCTTCTTAAGTATTTAACCCTAAAAATCTCGATCACACATCAGCAAAAGTTGAACAAACACTTGATTGCAATAGTTTTAGTGATCCTTATGTACTCATCGTATTGGTTAGCTAGCGCTTTATATGCTAATTGCCATATAGTTGCTGTACATTTTTGAAGCAGAGAAAGAACCCTTTTACCGGTTGCATCAACCCTCATTTGAAAATACTTCGAATGATTTTTTATTGCTTCTACAATTCACAGGAATAACTAATTTCTCACTCGAAACCTTCTACAGAATATATTTGTAGGATAAAGTGGTTCATAAAACTAAAAAAAAAAACATAAAATTAAATTTACAAGAGAAAAACTAAGAAAGATTATATTTACATTTTATAGCAGAGCATATCAGACGATGATTTTCAAGTTGTTTCTCGTTCATGTGGCTAATATCTACGGTTAGTATTTGATTAGCAGTAACCAAATCTAGAAATTTCTATATACCTTACATAGCAGATTTTTTTTTCCTCTTGAAATTGTTTTAATTTATTCCACCTTTCCTCCATTCCCAAATTTGGAGATTTTTCAATCACCTTTGACTTTACCTTTCTCTTTATTGCATTTTAACCGATTAGACGAATTTCAACTTCGCTGTCAACGATGTCGATGCTTGTATCTGCATTGGATGAAGACGTGTAAGCACTGGTTTCATCTATCCTTGTATTCTTTGAAGCCCGTGGAATATTAAGTCATGGGTGTGAAAGTGTTGAAGTTTGAATTCCCTTTTTAGCCGCCTAACATTCATAGTCGTGACCTCTTAGTCAGGGGTATGACTACTTAGGTTCACGGGCATGACCCTTAGTCATGGTTGTGAAATTGAGTTCTGTGTAAATTTAAATTTTTGAGCATAATAGGGTCACGGGTGTGACTTAAGCCCCATGGGCGTGAAGGTATGAAGCCATGAGTGTGACTTAACTTTCATAGCTGTGAAAGGGGCTATTATTAGCAAGTGACTAAAGGACTTTAAAAGATTCAAATTTAAGCTAACTAATCAACTTAATTAGACTAGTAATCAAATGTTAAAGACAATAAAAATTTTATGAGGAGAATGAAAGCTCGAGTTTTGTCTTGGGCTTAGATATTATATGGGTTATATAGGTTTTTGGTGGCTTTACACCTACCCATGTCCTAGGACCGTAATGTCCCCTGAGTTGGGATGTGACACTTCTACTGTAAACTGAACCTCAGGAGCGTATCTTTGCAATATGCCATTGAACTATGGAGATTGATTGAGCACATTGATGTCATTGGTAAACCTTGCAATGCCAAAGAATGTATGCCATATCCACAGGTCCATTGAAGAGACCGCTTCTAGCATGATTTTCCGAACCCTTTGATCACCTTAAGTAAATTGACCTTTCCATGCAACTAGGCAATTTCTCCAATGCCAGTACATATAGTCAATACTGCCAAGCATGCCATGAAAGTTGTGGTGCTCAAAATGCAATTGAAGTGTGCAATGTCTTCATTTTTAGGCCTTCTTAAGTATTTAACCCTAAAAATCTCGATCACACATCAGCAAAAGTTGAACAAACACTTGATTGCAATAGTTTCAGTGATCCTTATGTACTCATTGTATTGGTTAGCTGGTGCTTTGTATGCTAATTGCAGTATAGTTGCGGTACATTTTTGAAGCAGAGAAAGTCCCCTTTTACCGGTTGCATCAACCCTCATTTGAAAATACTTCGAAAGATTTTTTATTGCTTCTACAATTTGCAAGAATAACTAATTTCTCACTCGAAACCTTCGACAGAATATATTTGTAGGATAAACTGGTTCATAAAACTAACAAAAAAACATAAAATTAAATTTACAAGAGAAAAACTAAGAAAGATTATATTTAGATTTTATAGCAGAGCATATCAGATAATGATTTTCAAGTTGTTTCTCGTTCATATGGCTAATATCTATGGTTAGTATTTGATTAGCAGTAACCAAATCTAGAAATTTCTATATACCTTGCGTAGCAGATTTTTTTTCCTCTTAAAATTGTTTTAATTTATACCACCTTTCCTCCATTTCCAAATTTGGAGATTTTTTAATCACCTTTGACTTTACCTTTCTCTTTATTGCATTTTAACCGATTGGACGATTTTCAACTTCACTGTCACCGATGTCGATGCTTGTATCTGCATTAGATGAAGACGTGTAAGCACTGGTTTCATCTATCCTTGTATTCTTTGAAGCCCGTTGAATATTAAGTCACGGGCGTAAAACTGTTGAAGTTTGAATTCCCTTTTTTAGCCGCCTAACATTCATAGTCATGACCTCTTAGTCACGGGTATGACTACTTAGGTTCACGGGCATGACCCTTAGTCATGGCTGTGAAATTGAGTTATGTGTAAATTTAAATTTTTTAGCATAGTAGGGTAACGGGTGTGACTTAAGCCCCATGGGCGTGAAGGTATGAAGCTATGGGTGTGACTTAACTTTCATGGCTGTGAAAAGGGCTATTATTAGTAAGTGACTAAAGGACTTTGAAAGATTCAACTTTAAGCTAACTAATCAACTTAATTAGACTAGTAATCAAATGTTAAAGACAATAAATTTTTTTTAAGGAGAATGAAAGCTCGAGTTTGGTCTTGGGCCTAGATATTATATGGGTTCTATAGGTTTTTGGTGGCTTTACACCTACCGATGCCCTAGGACTGTAATGTCCCCTGAGTTGGGATGTGACACTTCTACTGTAAACTGAACCTCAGGAGCGTATCTTTGCAATATGCTATTGAACAATGAAGATTGATTAAGCACATTGATGTCATTGTTCGACCCTGCAATGCCAAAGAATGTATGCCATATCCACAGGTCCGCTGAAGAAACCACTTCTAGCATGATTTTCGGAACCCCTTGATCACCTTAAGTAAATTGACCTTTCCATGCAACTAGGCAATTTCTCCAATGCCAGTACATATAGTCAATACTGCTAAGCATGCCATGAAAGTTGTGGTGCTCAAAATGCAATTGAAGTGTGCAATGTCTTCATTTTTTAGGCCTTCTTAAGTATTTAACCCTAAAAATCTCGATCACACATCAGCAAAAGTTGAACAAACACTTGATTGCAAATAGTTTCAATGATCCTTATGTACTCATCGTATTGGTTAGCTGGCGCTTTGTATGCTAATTGCCGTATAGTTACGGTACATTTTTAAAGCAGAGAAAGTCCCCTTTTACCGGTTGCATCAACCCTAATTTGAAAATACTTCGAATGATTTTTGAGTGCTTCTGCAATTCGCAGGAATAACTAATTTCTCACTTGAAACCTTCGACAGAATATATTTGTAGGATAAACTGGTTCATAAAACTAAAAAAAAACATAAAATTAAATTTACAAGAGAAAAACTATGAAAGATTATATTTAGATTTTATAGCAGAGCATATCAGACGATGATTTTCAAGTTGTTTCTCGTTCATGTGGCTAATATTTGTGGTTAGTATTTGATGAGCAATAACCAAATCTAGAAATTTCTATATACCTTGTATAGCAAAAAAATTTTCCTCTTGAAATTGTTTTAATTTATTCCACATTTCCTCCATTTCAAAATTTGGAGATTTTTCAAGCACCTTTGACTTTACCTTTCTCTTTATTGCATTTTAACCGATTGGACAAATTTCAACTTCACTGTCACCGATGTCGATCCTTGTTTTCTGCATTAGATGAGGACGTGTAAGCACTGGTTTCATCTATCCTTGTATTCTTTGAAGCCCGTTGAAGGGGATTGTTTACTTTTCATTTCAGATCGTCTTTCACCATCACCCACACATGCTCATGAACAAAATTCTTTTTACAATTCTATTTATAAAGCTCACGAGCGTGTTGCTTCAATTGGTCATCGTTACACCTGTTAAGATGTTCTCCTACCAATTTGTTATACTACTGGTTGAATTCATTAACCATCAGAAGTAACCAGAACTAATGTTGCTTCATGGTATTAGATTTTCTTTTACACCTGTGAGGCCTCGCCCGAACGCCCCTCCCCTCACTCGGAAAAATTTTGTGCCTTAAGAAAAGGCTGAGCGATTTTTAAAGGAGGTTAAGGTACGAGTTTCAGTGCTCATGATTGGAAGCGGCTATCGCCTCGAAAAATTGATTTGATTTTTGAAAATGATTCGAGAGTCGCCACCCCAATTTATTTATATGGGAAAATTAAGGAAAAACCCATTTTGACTCCAATTTATTAATCTTAGATTAATTTACCCAAGAATAAAATCACTAATCTTCGAACCAAATTTGAGCTGGGGGATTAGATTTTTGGTTTTAAATAATCTCGATTTGGCTTTTAATTTTAATTTGACTTTTGAAAATTATTTTCATGAATGACAAATATTTAATGACAATTTATAATGCATGAACATGACATAATTATGAGACTGATGGAAAAATAAAAAGCAGGTATTTAAACATTCATAAGTAAAGGATAGTATTTCCTCTAACCCTTATGGATATTAGGAAAATCACAAAATCGCTCATTTACTCCAAAAATAATTAACTAAATAACATTGATTGAAATTTACAAGGAAAGCATAAATTGACATTTATATTAAAAAATAAAAGGGGGAAGGGGATTGATTTGGATTTGGATTTGAGACTTGGATTTAGATTCCAAGTGTGCCTACGTA
>CATKHJ010625329.1:0-35182 GCA_949750685.1 Vernicia montana
CATGAAAATAGTGATCAATTATTTACAAGCATTAAGTTCTAAGATAAAAGATTAATTCCAATAATTAAAACTTAATCAATTAAACAAAAATAGTCATAGGTAAATCAAAATATTACATCTAAATTCTAAAGAAGAAATTTAACTACTCTTAATTAGGAAGAAAGAAACAATTAAATTAACAATCAATTTAATAGAAAACATAATAACGACTTATTATTGAATTGAAGAATAAAAGTTTAGAAAGAACTCTTTTAGGGATACAATTGTTGGCGTACACGAGCTTCAAAACTTCTCTTCTTGATCAAAATAAAAATAAAAAGAAATAAAACTAAGAAAATATAAATCTCTATATCTATTTGTTTATTTGATTGAATGATTGAATTATGATTTGAAGAAGTGGTAGTAATGCCTATTTATAGGCAATTTCTATTTTCTTTTTCTACCATCTTGTATCATTGCCTGCATCATTATTATTATTATGACATCATTACTTACATCATTAATATTATGACATCATCCCCTGCATCATTAATATCATGACATCATCGCCTGCATCATTAATATCATAACATCATCGTCAGCATCATTAATATCATGACATCATCGCTTGTATCATTAATGTCATTTTGATCTGCAAAATAAAATAAAATATTAAAAATATTTTATAATTTATTTATAAATTGTTAGTATTATTTATTTCTCAAAATAAGTAATAATATTATTAAATTTTCAAGAACTGAACCAAATCTTGAGTTTAAATAAGTAAAATAGCTTTAAGAAAATAGAGTTATCAATATTCCCGGTTTCCTTAGAAAAATCTAGAATGAAGTGATATTCCCGGTCTGTTAGGGAAAAAGGATCCTAAGATTGTCCCAAGACTGGTCTGATTATATAAAGGAAACCTAATTCAGATTTAAGGTGTGTATTCTATGGTTATCTTAGGATGAGTTTGATTTGAAATTGATTGATTTGGGTGGAGGACCATTTGACTTGAACTGATTGAGTGGATTGATCCTTTCTAGTAGGATAATTTGACTTTGGTCCTTTCTAGTAGGAAAAGTGATTATCCCTTCTGGTAGGATGAGGTGATGATCCCCTTTTTTTTAA
The DNA here is from genome assembly GCA_949750685.1 of Vernicia montana. Classification (NCBI taxonomy): domain Eukaryota; kingdom Viridiplantae; phylum Streptophyta; class Magnoliopsida; order Malpighiales; family Euphorbiaceae; genus Vernicia; species Vernicia montana. Next base: position 1,108 of record CATKHJ010625329.1, read on the forward strand.
AGGAAAAGGTGATGGTCCTTTATGGTAAGATAAGGAAAAAGTGAAGGTCCTCTCTAGTAGAGGTTGAAAAAGTGATTTTCCTTATTGGGATAAGAAGGGATGCCCCCAGTTTCGTTGGGATATCTATTAGATCATATGAATAACCCTTTGACTTAGTTTGATCAAATCTTGATCAGATTGATGCCTTAATTCAGGAATTCAGATTGATGATCCATTTTGATCTAGGAGTTTGGATTGATGATGTTTCAGAAGTTTGGATTGATGATCCGTCTTGATTCAGAAATTCAGATTGATGATCCGTCTTGATTTATGAAATTCGGATAGATGATCCGTCTTGATTCGAGAGCTCTAATTAGCGACCCGTTTAGTGTAAAATACATCTGAATATGCAAAGATTTTATGAGTTGGATACCTTGAACCTGTGAAGGGTCAATTTGGTATGAGAGTGCTGATTTTTTGGGAGGAAGGTGCCCCCATTTTAAAAGGATGAGCAAAAGTGGCTTGGTTATTCAGCCTTAGGAAGAAATCAAGGCTAGGTCAAGTTTTGGCCTTATAAGAGGTCATGCTTGGAAGGATCAGTCAGATGTGGCCTGGAAAGGTTATCTTGGAAGGCTGGTTCTAGTTTACCCTCGGAGAAGATTAGGTATAAAGGCTCAGTTAGGTTTGGTCTTAGAGAAGATTATTTTGGAAGTCTAGGTCAGGTTTACCCTCGGAGAAGATTAGGTACGAAGGCTCGGATAGGTTTGGCCTTAGAGAAAATTGGGTAGGAAGGCTCGATTAGTCTTGGCCTTTTCAAAGGTAAAGATTGTAGGTTGTCTTTGTCTGACCCATCCGTTATAAGTCTGCCTCTGGATATGGCTTTTGGAGGTGTTTTAACAAGTTGGTTTGCACTTTGAACATAGCTCTGGCTAGTTGGCTATCTAAAGTTAGTTCAATGATCAACGACCTAAGAGATTTTGTGGGCTTGCTTAGAATGGCCTATGAGTTAGGGTTTGCCCTTGTGATTGGAATTGAACTAGGGATGGTTTTCCAGCCTTGAGGTACTTAGACCTTAGGGATCATATGATTTGCTAAGGAGGTTTGGATATAAAGTGATGGTATGATTTGCCAAGGAGGTTTGGGCTTTGGAAGAATAGTATGATTTGCTAAAGAAGCATGGGATGGGCCTTGACTGGTTCGGGCATCAGCTTGAGGATGATAGGCCTTGGGAGTCATGGCTCGACTTTGGCTTTGCTAAGGAAACTGGGCTTCAAGGATCATGAGTCATGAGAGACTTAGGAGTTTTGGTGGGCTTGGCCCTTGGAAGATGAGAGTTTATCAAGGAGACTTGGGTTTAAAAGGATGGTAGGTTTGGGCCTTTTGAAAAATGTTAGGGAGGTTGTATGATTTTGTCATTGTAGCAAGATTTATGGAGAAAACAAGCACAACTTATCTTATTGTCAGAGATTGAAGAGACTCTTAAAGTGACAGGACTCTTGGGAAGACACTGGATTGATTTTAGACAATGACTTAGAAGACATGCCCCTTGATTGATGATAGGAGCTATTTAGCTTTTTTGAGATAAAAACGTGACAGACGACTTGAATGATATACCCTTAATGAATGACAATGGCCATTTAGCTACTTGAGCTAAAAGACGTGACAGATGACAGGAAGGATATGCCCCTACTGAATGATAAGGGCAACGTGACAAATTGACAGAAGACGATTTGGAAGACATGCCCCTAATGAGGGATCAGCCAAACGATAATGACTTAGGAAGATATGCCCTTAATTAACTACAAGAAATTGCACTTTTTGTGACAAAATATTTTGTCGTTATAAGTGCTTTTTTCGTCATTATAGGATTTTTGCGACGGAAATCTATTGTCACAGTAATCGTCATTGAAACCCCGTCACAAAAAGTATAAAGTGACAAAATTTTTATTCATCGTGGAATATATACTATTTGATGACGAAATTTGCAATTGTCATAGTCGTTTTGATATTTAGTAACAGAAATATTGTCATAAATTGTATTTCATTTTTGTCACTTATTATAATATGTCGTCATCAAAAAATCATTTTTTATGACGATAATAGTCATCGCCATAAAATTGCATACCTTTAGTGACGCTAAAATCGTCACAATATGCATTCAATTTTTGTCACTTACTATAGTATTTCGTCATTAAAAATTATACTTTCAATGACAATATTATCATTTGTCATCAATATTTAAATGTTTAGTGATGATAAAATTTATTGTCATTAAAATTTATTACATTTAGTGACACTAATAACATCATAATTGATATCCTATTTTTATAACTTACTATTATATTTCGTCATTGAAATATTATTTTTAATGATGAAATTTTCAATCTTAAATTGTTTATGATAAAAACACACTTCTTATTATATTTTCTCCACTGTTAATGACAAAATAATTCTTTGAGTGTAATAAATAAAATAGAAACTTGGAAAAGATATTAAAAATTCTTAACTTATTATTGTAGAATTGCAATTAAAAAATTAAAAAGAAATATTAACATTAATAAAGAATTAAATTGTAATCTATATTTTAATTTGGTATTAATAAGAAATCAAACCAATAATGTGAATTAATTATAAAAATTAGCTAAAGGACTTATAAAATTAGAATTATTTATATGACAATAAGTAACAAGTAAATTAATTAAGTTGTAATTAATATTCCAATTTGATATTGATAGAAATTCAATTCAATTATGTAAATTAACAATAATATTAGCTAAAGACTACTAAATTAAAGTTAAAGGAATAAATATGTATCAATAATTGTTAAATTATAGTTAAAGGATAATAACGCGTAGTTAATTAATTGTAGCTATTGGAAGTGAACAAAGAAAAGAAGATGAGCATGATGATAGTAAGGAGTACTACTGTTTAATGTAAGGATTGAAGTTAGTGCATAAAAGTTTCTAAGTAGAGGTGAGTATCGAATATACTGTTATTATTGTGTCTTGATTTCATGAGCTATTTCATTAAATAAACTATCTTGATTTAGGTATTCTTATTTGACAAAGAACTGTATTTGTTTATGAAATGTGATATCCTTGATTCAGGTCTTTTGAATTCTTGTCCATTAAAATTGGACAATTCTTGATTTGTCACTAGTGTTTACAAATAGAGCATATTGAAGTTCTTATAAAATGTTTATTGAAATCTTTTCTTATCAAAGTATTATGAGAGTTCATTGAATTCCTTCCATAAGTATGTTAAAGTGTTATATGAAAAGTTTATCGTATTTATTGCTCATTATTTCTTGAAATTGTGTATAAGTTTATTTGAAATAAGTATTGAAGAAATGATTGCAGTTTACTTGCAGTAAACTAATATTTATAAAATTATTGATGGAGGTCGGTCTATTAGTGATCGCTCCAAATTTATTTATAAGCTATTGCAGTTAAACGAATTAAATAAAGTTATAAGTTGCAAAGCAGAAATCTCCGACTGATGTGGGTAATACATCAGACCTTGTGCACACGGTAAAACCTGCGAATAGGGTGTACGTATCTGGACCTTAGCTAAGAGGGGTCTGAGGTCCTAGCCATGAGGCGTGACCTGTCTCATGCCTTACATGATTGAAGATTGTAGAGGAAGCATGCCTGAGAAGCCTTTGCTCCTATATAATTGAAGATTGTAGGGAAGCAGTCCGCTTCTAACTGTACTAATTTCTGCTAAATAAATCATCAAATTAATTTCTTATAAATGAGTTTGCAAGCTACTTGAATTATATATTATTGCTTCAAAAATGTTATGAGTTTCTTGTTATATGTATTCGTAAATTGATCTATTGTTCCAATTGTTTATCATTTTATTATTCTATATATTTCCTTGAAATTTATAAAAGTTAATTGCCTCCAATTGATAGAAATATATGAACGTAAACCAGAATCGTTATTGTAAGCTAACCTTGAATTCCTAGCCACACAATTTATGACAGTATAATTTTTACTCACTGAGTTTATCTCATTAGTGGTTATTTAATTTTTTTTTTCAGGAGTATAGCATATTGGCGAGTTGAGATCCTCAAGTCTTGTCCTTCACTTGAGACTTGCAGTCTAACAGATGTAAATTATTATTTTGGGATAATGTGCATATATGTTAATATTTAAACTTTTAGATGCTCCATGTGTGTTACTAGATTGCTTAAGAATAGAATTGTATTAAATGGATTGCAGTTATATGGAAATGTGTAAAATATGTAGGTGTTAATACTGTTAAATGGTAGAATATAAATTATAACGTTGATATATGTATATGTGAATGTATTTGAAGTTAGCTATGAACATAATAATAATTATATACGTAAAAGAAGGACATTGGGAAGATTTATATTGGCTTATGAAGTTGAGGGTATTAGGTGGAACATTGGAAGTATTATTGTTTACTTGCAGGTTGAGCATCTTGGGATATGAGATATGTATGGCCGGCATTCTACCGAATTTAAGTTAGATTGTAGTGTAGTTGGATTTTATGGGTTTTTGGTGACTTTACGCCTACTCATGCCCTAGGACCATCGCGGCTCAAGATTTGGGTCGTGACATAAATGCTTTCCATAACTTCAAATTTGTTCATGAAGGATTTAAGCTCTGGGTTAGCTTTTTTCCCTTGGAAAGGATCCGTGGGACAGGAAATGAGAGTGGGAGTTTGATTTGATGGAGGTGGTAGGATGGCTTCGGTTATATCAATCTCCTTGTTTTTCAACCCAGAGTTGGAAGTGGATCCAAAAATAGGAGAGAAAGTGGGTTTTAGTTCAGTTGAACCCTGGTTTAGAGAAGTCTGGCCCATCAATTTTCTAACATCTTCCATGATACCCCCCCTTTGAGTGTTGAGTAAATCTTGAAAACAAGTCTCTTGTCTCTGAATCATCATCTCCTGTTGTTCGGAGAGCTTGGCAAGGAGCCCCTTAAAAACTTCATCAGTAGGAGTACCTTCAGACATCTTGGTAACCTTTATATGAAACAGATAAAGTTAGGGTCAGTTTGTAGCTTTAGGAAAGGACAAGTACCAGATCATGGAATCCTAATGACAAGGATAACAAGTACTAATGGGATTGGATAGACTAGGCTTAGGACTAGCAGTATTTGAGTGAGGTTTAAACTCTCCAATTTTAGTGAGATTTTTGCATAATGCATGTATGCGTGTATGCATGAAAAATGCTTCATGAAAAAGGTAATAATTCAGTATTTCTAGGAACATATAGCTTTATGGGAAGGTTGTATGAGTCATTTACATGAAAGGGTAGAGGTGGTTTGAAAGGGAACCCGTCATACTAGAGCAACGATATACCTAACCACATATGAGACAAGAAGCCTCGCGTGGATTCAGCAGTACGTGCATACTTGTTACACCTCTAAAAAGGATTTAGAGGATATGTCGCGGGCTGGATGATTTCACTATCGACAAGTAGACCCAAGGAGAGTTACCACTCGATATTACTTTCTATCCATTGTTTTCTTGGGAAACTAGGGTTTTGGACAAGGAGTCCACATGTAGTGATGCTTGAAAAGCTATTTTGAACTAAAGCCAAACTTTGTCTTTTATCAAAAGTAATCCACTTTTATCTTTTATTTAAAAAATATTTAATTGTTCTCAATGGAGTCTCCAACTGTGAGGCCTCACCTAAGCACCGGTCCGATCCGCTAAGGGAATCGAAATGTTCTTTGGGAGAAACTCTAAGATTGGAATGAGTTCTGGAAATTGGATTTTGTATTTTGGCATTGTAAAGGAAGTTGCCATTTCAATTTTATTTATTTTTAATTAGAAAAATTAAAGGAAAACCCAAATGAAATTCACTCCAAAATATTTATCTTATCCCACTGGAAAAGTACTAATCCACGAATGACCAAAGAGGGATCGGGGATCAGGTTTTGGTAATAAACAGTAAATTTCTTTAGTTTGGCTAGAAGTGCAAAATAACTTTATCAAAAGGTAATTTATATGTATGCATGAACATAGATAAAGATGATGAATGAAATAGTTAAAAGTGTTGCAAATATTATATGAATGACAGTTGTAAAAGAGATAAGCAGAAAACAAAACAAGATAAGAGGATTTTTCCTCTAGCCCTTATTGGGTATTAGGAAAAGTACATATTCCTCAATTAATTTAATAAAGAAAATTCATAAAAGACATATAAAGTAATAAAAGACAGATATATGAAATATGAAAAGGAAAAATATTATTTAAAATATTTTGGAGTTGATGCTTTAAATATTGGCATGCATGCGTATCCCATTTGAATGAGAATCAAACCCCACGCAGTTCTCCCTTCTTGCGAATGAGGGGTTTTGACAAAAGTTGATTTGATTTATTAATTTAATTCAGATTTTAAATTAATAAGTTTTAGACCTTTTCAGTTTTAGATCTAAATAAAGGTGTAGCAAGATGACAAATTCTAGTTCTGAATTTAGAATTTCAAAAGGAAAGAGAAGAAGGAAATTATACCTTTGCTTTTTTCGGTTTTCTTACGAATGAGGCTAGCTTGACTCCGGATCTAAGCTCCACTTTGGATCGAGAATTCCAAAATTATAATTGAAGATAATAATGACTTTAAAGTAAAATAACTTTGATAGGTGATGGATTTGGACATGGAAAAGTGATTTTTGTGTATTGAAAACAACAGAGTTTTTGGTTATAAATCAGTCTAATTTCGGTTTCTAATTTTTCTGTGCCTTTTCTGAAGGAAGTAGTGCAGTATTTATAGGGAAAGGGAAGGACGGCAGTGGCCGGTGGCACGTGCGGCACGCTAGCGAGGCCGGCGGCACGCTTAGCGAGCTTCGGTCTGATTCGGCCCACCACTTGAGTTGACCCGATTCTGCACTTTTTTGGTCCGTTTTGGCCCGTTTCTGATCCGATTTGGGCCTTGTATGATTCTATGGGTTTGTAATTAAAAATCGGTTGTCTGAAGGTGTAATTTTGAGGGTTCACAACCACCAATTTAGAGGTGTGAGAAGTCCCCAAAGATTCATAAAAGGCGTTAAAGTCCATATCATTAAAGTCCGCTGAAGGAGAAGACCCAGGATTTGCCTTTGGCGGAGAAATCTCAGCCTCTATAGTTCCTGAAAAAAATAAAGAATCTCATATAAATCAGAAATTCAATCTTATAAAAGAAAATACTATGTGATATAGAAAGAATCACTGTACCTGCCAACTCGGCATCAGAAGAAGTGACATTGGGTTGAGAGGAGGCTTGTGGTGGAGCAAGGACCTCTTTGTCAGTCACGCCTACCTCGCTTCTCCACCTTCTCCTCAGAAGACGGACTCCTTCGTCTTCGGAGTCTCAATCCTCCTCCCTTTCGGCAGGAACTCCCTCCATTTGTTTTTCAGCCTCTTTAGCTGATTGGCACATAACATAAGCAAGGATTTCTGCCTCCTCCTCTACTGCCCTCCTCGCCTGCTCCTCAGCCTCTTTTGCAAACTATCGCAAAACGGAGGATAGAAGCTCATTATCATCATCGTCGTCATCAGTATAGTCTACTAGGGAAAAGGGCATTGATTTTTCCTTCCTTTTCCCTACGGCAGCAGTAAAAGCCCTTAAAGGCTCTTTAGCCTTTGCCGCAACACCTTTAGCAGGTGGTGCTACTCTTTTGCCTGCTCATCGCTTTGCCAAACTAGTTTAGGCACGAGCACCTCCTTTTCGCTAGCAGTAGGAGCTTCCCTCTCTCTAACAGTAGCACTCACCCCTTAAGGTAGAACCAGCCTCCCAGTAGACTCCTCAATTACAGGGAGCCTGGCAGCATGGGTATGAGTAAAGGGAACAATGCCTGAGAGATGTCCCTCCACATCATCCCAATAATCGACCTCTTCTTCTCCTATCAAAATAACAAACATAGAAATATTAATATCAAATATAAACAAGATTGTTAATGGAGCGAAGCAAAATAAAACAAGGTGAAGAGAAAATACCTATACATTTTGTCAGCTCGGATGCTTGATCCATTTGCTTGATATTATATGTTGATCAACTACGAATCAAGGTCTTGATGCCTATCATTTCTTCAGCACTCAGATCCTTAGGCCAATTTGGGAGGCTACCAGCGGCCGTCATCAGATAGCTGGGAAATCCGAAGCCTGTTCGGTCAGAACTTGTTCACACGATCATCGCGAACTTCTTGTGCCAAGTGGGCACTTTATTGTCTTTGCCCTTGAGGAGTCACCTCTTAGGATGGGTAGATGTGGTGTAAACGAACCCTTGGTTGATCTACCCACCTTGAAGAAGACCTAGAATATCTTCGTTGTAGGTTGCACCTTTAAGGCAGTACAAATCACCTCGAAATAGTGCATATCCTTGATAGCATTTGGGTGAAGAACCATAGGATTCACCCGAAAGTGGTTGAAGCAGTCGACGAAAAAGGGATTCGGAGGCCATCTTAAGCCTGCCTCTATCTGGTGAGGAAAGAAAGCATAGTGGAAGCAGTCCTTTGGCAGTTCTATTAAGTTGTTTCCATCTCTAGAAAGATCAAGGAACAACCTGTCATTTTACTTAAGAAGATACAACCCAAAATCCTTCTCAGGATGTTTCAAGTTCTTCCTAAAATCATCAAAATCATTCTTTCGAGCAGTGGAGGATATATCATGCCATGTTTGGAACAAAATGGTTTTGAAATCTGCTTTAGGTTCCATTGATCACTTGAAAAGAGAAAAGAGTTTGATAGATTTGAGAAAGAAAAAAACTCAAAAAAGCTTTCAACAGCAAGAAAATGGCAGAAGCTTGGGAGTGAATGAAAGAGGAAGGTAAAGTTCCAGGAAGCAAAAGAGGAGATGCTTATATAGTGTGAGATTTTTGGGAACACCGCTCTCCTCCATAAATTTGAAATTTAAATTCGGTCTCGAAACTTGAAAGGACATCAGAACGGATAACAAAGAAGAAATCATTTCAAATTAACACATGGCTCAATTCGCACCGTCTCTTTTATCACTCGCATTTAATGAAGAATCATAATTGTCAGGAGTTGATTAGGCATGAACAGGTGCACCCAAATTCACGCCTCTTCAGAAACTTACACCTCTCTAAAAAAATATCTTCATGTAGGGTCGAAGATGAAGTGCATTAAGGCCTGTGCGAAGCACCTCGCAAGAGAAATAGTTCTAAATAATATGTTTCAATAAGGATTCCGAACAAGTCACTCCTTGTTGAAACAGGGGGGCCTCTGATAAGGGTAAAATTTGGATGTATCATTTGGGCCTAATTGGGCTTGGTTAGCCTATGGGCCTGGTTCACCTTTTGGCCTGGTGGATCCCAAGACCCATCTCTCAATGAATCTAATTGCACTTAAAAGAGCCCAACAAGATCTCTGCTCACGAGGGGCCCATATAAGTCTAACCTAATGGGACCACGCTTACACTAATCGAGGGAACCCATGCAAGTATCCCTTCGGCTATACCTCTTCGGAGATGAAGTCTTCATCTGTGGACTGCTTCTCCAACTACGAAGAGCCCTTACAGCAAAGGACTCCCCCATTAGGGAAAATAGCCTATCACATCTCTGACTTCAACCCAACTGTCACTTTGTGTCAATTATAGGGTGACTCTTACCCCCACGTGAGATACAAAGTCATGATGACCTAGTCTTCTATGGCAGAGCATGTCTTCTAATCACATCCATCACCCACCAACTTAAAAAGATGATCTACCAAGTATAAAAGGCTTGAGGTACCACTAGTTTCAGGTAGCTTCTTCTACAACTTCTTATCCTCTTCTTTTCTCTAAAGTTTTCAGGTCTTTGGGAAGTCATCTTCTTCCTTTAGACAATCAACTTCATTACTGCTACTAACTTAAGTATCGAAGTGTTCTTGTCAAGCCAAGGCTTGGCCCTTTGATGTTGTTTTCTCTCTTTTGCAGGCTTAAACAAGGTGAACCACTCAAAGTTAGACCCAGTACCAAAAGTCCAGCCCAATCTCTCCTTCATGGTCTTAGACTGATCAATATATATATATAATTGGGGCCTTTAAAATTAAAGGTCTAAAGCGATTGTCTTAGTCACCTAACACACTGAGTCGTCCCTACCCGTAGCAGTAACAAGTAAAAGATTTAATTGGCTATCATTTGTCAATTTGATATTCAGTAAAGCATCTTGTGAGTTAAGATAGTGAATGAAATCATTAATCGTACACATGAAAATAGATAAATCAGCTATGCTCAAAGTTGAAGTATCGGTGTTTCATAGTAAAAACTTTTGAGTCTACAATACAACCGCTCAAAAAGTCTAATTCCTCAAAGGATAGGAGAGTATTAGAAGAAAAGCCATTATTTGGATTTGTATTCTTATCTCTTTATATGATTTTTCATTTTTGTAACTAATTTCTTGGATGGTTAGTGATGATGTGATATCCAATTCTTGTTGGATGACTAGAGATAATGTTCACTTTGGACAGTGAAGGTTGTAATTTGCATTATCAACTAGCATTTTCAAGCACAAAAGTGCAAATAAGAAAACAAAGAAAGATCAGCTAAAGAAAAAAGACAAATTGGCGGCTAAATATTATATTTTTAATTTAATTTATAAGAGCTCAGATACATCGAAACAACATTATAAGTTAAATAAGGATAATCTTCCTTTTACTCTTAATAACTCTCTATCTTTCTCTAAAATTTTAAGCTCATGAGAAGATTATTCTAATTTAATCTGATTGACAACTTTCATTCATTCTTACTATCAAAAACTTAATTTATATATATATTCTTTCACTAAGATCACTATACTATTTTTTTTTTTTTTTTTTTTTTGTGATTTTATCTATATGAATTAAAAGATCCTGATCAATGAGTTTTATTTTAATGGTACTGACATATTTTTATGATTGTGAGGTTGCGAATTCAGGAAAAAAAAAATAGTGATAAATTACCCGAAAATGGATGAAAATGAACTGATATGTAGGCTTAGCTTAGTATTCCGTTAAATCATTGCCTTTACATTCCAAGGTTGCTAGTTGTGATAAAATGAATTAGAAACTAATAAAAGTGTGTAATGTCACGTTCTATTTCTTAAACTAATAAATCCACCAAAAAAATCAAAATTGCCTGCTCTTTTCACCTACTTAATGCTTGTTTCGCAGGAAAAACTTGATTTCCTTTTCTTTATTAATTGTTAATTACTGCTTGCGGACAAATAAGCTTCTTTTTCAATTATTGATATCATGATTCTTGCAACTTCATCTCAACCCTGTGCTCCATTGTTATTACTGTTGTATTAATTAAAGTTTACACATAAAACTATTGGATTAATTAATACTCTCTCCGTTTCACAATAATAGTCATTTTAAGAAGATGCACATATTAAAAAAGTTATTAAATAGCTTTAATTTTAATCGAAATGGACAAATATACCCTTATTTTTCTCACACCAAATAAGAGAAATCATATGAGATATTGAAATTGGGGACTAGGGTAAAATTGAAAAAAAGCTAATAAATGCTGTATTGAACTCCTAAAACGACAAATAATTTGAAATAAAAAACTCTTTCTAAAACGACTATTATTGTAAAACGAAGGGAGTAATATAATAGTCGATAAAATCGAGTATCTATCTTAATAAAGGAAGATTCGATTAAATTCCTATCCCTAAAAAAAATTGTCATTTTATGTGAATTGTAAGCAATTGCCAATCGTCAAGTAATTGTTATAATCTTTCTATGATAATTATTATTATTATTTTTTTTTGTTTTTTCATGTGTATATATATATGTAGTAGTAAGATCCTTGCAAGGATTATAAGAGTAGCTGTCAACTTTGGGAGATTTCAATGATCATTTTGTCAACCATTGAAAAGGTTTAAGAACTTAAGCAAAATATTATGTGATGATTTCTATTGTATCATAGAAATTATCTTCCAAAGTCTCATATTATGTATGATATTGCAATTTGCTTAATTTAAACTTCACTAATTGCTATGTTTCATGTGTAGGAAATGGAATCTTCAAAATGTTGGAAGAGGCAATTGTTGTCTTTTGCATAGTTTGAGCCTTTGAAAATTTGAACTGAGAAGTGATCAATATTTAGCTGCAAAAAACTAAAAATTTCTGCAATCTTAGTTCAGTAAGCAAGCAAATAATTCTTTATCAAAGAAGATTAAATTATTGAAATAAAATGTGAATTTCTCATTTGACACATTCAAATATCATTGGCCAACAGACTCTTTCTAACATACACAATCTTTCCTGCCAAAGGGTAAAAACAAATACAAAATGGGAGGCCTTATAGGAACCTGTCTAAATAAAAAACAATGAGAAACTGCCACTATGCCAAGCAATGCAAGAACACATAAGGATTCTACTGTGACAAAATACCTCAGAATCATCAAATCAAGGTCATTTTCAATTATTGATAATATATTAGGTCTGAATATCTAGGTATATATTCACTAATGAGGACACAGAATAATTCTAAGTATTTAAGCCTGCATATGGACAAAATAAATAGTAAACAAAAGAACAACATGGAGGCTGGCAACAACACAGTTTAGATAAGAGTATTATAAATTTAGATTCCAATCTTCATTCCTTTAGCAAGAAAAAAGTATCCGTGCCGGCAAATTTTGTAAAGTAGAATTAACAAAATGCATTTGGCATTGACATTATAAGGGCATGAGATAAGGCCAACGTAAGAGAGATATAGGCCTGCAAGTAATTAAGCTGCAGTGGCTAATAGTACTTGACATTGCATATATATATATATACATAAAACAATATAGTTTCTAATTAGAAATTGATGAAGTTAATTAGAGCTTAGAAAAACTTCATTACTTGCTTATTCATAGACAATGGGGGGAAAAGATAGTATGTTCCGGTATGCTGATGGCACCGACAAGTTATTGATGGTTTTTGGGGCTTTGGGCAGCATTGGTGATGGGTTGCAGAACCCTCTCACCATGTATGTTCTGAGTCATGTGATCAATGAATATGCAAGTGCTAATAGTTCTCTGTCTTATGATACAGTAGACAGAGTAAGCCTAATATTTCTTGACAATAGTGTTATATAACAGCTCTTACCTGCAGACTGTCATGCTTCTTATGTATCTTTTACCCAACACATAATAAAACTATAACAGAATGTAAAAACTGATGAATAAGTAAATAGTAGTAGGAATAAACTTTTTCGATTTTACCAAACTCATCTTCTCTTTGTTTCTTCTTTCAGTGCATAATTTTTCAATGTATCGATTTTCGTAACTTGTTTGGTTGATTCCTCTTGCCAGTATTCACTCAAGCTGCTGTATGTTGCCATTGCTGTTGGACTTTCAGCTTTTGTTGGTAAGCAAACTACTTTCAAGAATCATTTAGCTAAAAATAAATTCTCTCTCTCTCCACAAATTATAGTCCACTTTTGTTTTGGCACAAAAATTAAGGATTTGTGTTCCTTTTACCATTTTATCCTTATTATGACCACTAATAACATTAATTATTCTAGAATAACGCGATTGATTATAAGAGAGTGGAAGGGCATATTTGGAAATACAATAATAAATTTAACTTGAAAAAAAAAAGTGAACTATTTTTTTTGGACATCCCAAGAAGGAAATGTGGACTATAATTTGTGGACAAAGGGAATAGTAATCAAGAGATAAACAGGATGCTGCAAGAATCATTTTTAGCTAAAAATAAATGGTAATCAAAAGATAAACAAGGAGCTAACTATGTTCTGTGTTTCATATTTTGCAGAAGGAATGTGTTGGACAAGAACAGCTGAGAGACAGACTTCTCGAATGAGAACAGAATATCTGAAATCTGTTCTTAGACAAGAAGTTGGATTCTTTGACACCCAAGAAGCTGGTTCTTCCACAACCTACCAAGTTGTCTCAACCATCTCCAATGATGCCAATGCAATTCAAGTTGCAATATGCGAGAAGGTTCGGTTTCAGTACTACTCTTTGCTTTTATTTAGTTGCACCTAAAATTTAGTGCTGAAGACTCAATAAGAAGCACTACAAAGAAACCTACCTAGCACTCTGGGACGGTGCAGATTATGAAAACCTTCACCTATGAAGCTTATGTAGGAGATAAGTAGCTTGACTCCCAAACAAATCGACATGTTCATACATTTATGATATAGCTGCAAACAAGCTGAGTTAAGCTGAGCTTTGGCTAGCTTAGGCTAAGCTCGTTTATTAAATGAAATTCAAATCAAGACTCAGGTTTGGCTTCTATCTGATTCTTTGGGGGGAAGATGAAACTATATTGTACACATTACACAATAACGGTGGAAAATAACAAAATGATTGGTCAGGGAAGGATCACAACCCTGAATCAAGACCAAGTAATTTGGTAATGTCAATTAACATACAAATGCAAAAAGAAATCGAAATAAAAGAATTCCTTATCTCCTTGCACTGAATAAAAATGATTTTTTTTCCTGAATGTAGATACCCGATTGCCTTACATATATGTCGACCTTTGTCTTCTGCCTCGTGTTTTCCTTCATGCTATCATGGAAGCTTGCATTAGCTGCTCTTCCTTTATCAGCTATGTTCATTGTTCCGGGACTTGTATTCGGGAAGCTTATGATGGATGTGACAATGAAGATGATAGAATCTTATGGGGTGGCTGGTGGGATTGTAGAACAAGCAATTTCTTCAATAAGAACTGTATATTCATATGTGGCGGAGCACCAGACACTAGAAAGGTTCAGTCGCACACTTCAAAAGACACTGGAACTCGGAATAAAGCAAGGTTTTGCAAAGGGCTTGATGATGGGAAGCATGGGAATCATTTATGTAGGTTGGGCATTTCAGGCTTGGGTTGGTACTTATTTGGTAACTGAAAAAGGGGAAAAGGGTGGCTCTATCTTTGTAGCTGGAATCAATATTATCATGGGAGGACTGTAAGTTATCTGTTACTGCTAACTATTCTCTGTAACGATATATCTGATTGATTTCAACTTTAGAACTCATAGTTTCAGTTTTGTATTTGCAGGAGTATTTTGGGTGCACTACCGAATCTAACTTCCATCACAGAGGCAACAGTTGCTGCTATTCGTATTTTCGAAATGATCGATCGAAATCCTAGTATAGACTCAGAAGATAAGAAGGGGAAGGCTTTGTCATATGTAAGAGGAGAAATTGAATTTAAGAATATCTATTTTAGTTACCCATCAAGACCTGATACACCAATCTTACAAGGGTTGAATCTCAAAGTTCCAGCTGGCAAGACTGTTGGTCTTGTAGGTGGCAGTGGTTCTGGAAAGTCTACAATCATTTCATTGCTTCAAAGATTTTATGACCCTATTGAAGGAGAAGTTCTTCTAGATGGATACAAAATAAGAAGACTTCAGTTGAAATGGTTGAGATCCCAAATGGGTTTAGTTAATCAGGAACCAGTTCTCTTTGCAACATCTATAAAAGAGAATATACTATTTGGGAAAGAAGGAGCTTCGATGGACGATGTCATAGATGCTGCTAAGGCTGCAAATGCTCATGACTTCATCATCAAATTACCAGATGGATATGAAACTCAAGTAAGCTAACTTATCACTTTACTCTTAATGCAAGAAATTGTTTTCTATACTACTATTCTTGAATTTAATCCAAAAGCACTTAAAAGATGTGATCATGCAAAGGAATTTCAGTATCAAATCACACATTTTTTTTTCTTAAGGGTCTGCATAGTACATATTGTTTCACAGTTTCATAGGAATTTCTTCGATATCAAGATCTTTTATATATCAGAAATTTCGAAAAACACAAAAAATTATAGCATGTAAAGAAGAAGTTTCTATCATTAGCTGATTTAAAACAGAACCTTCATGGTTGACAACCTGAACTTGGTTCATTTCCAGGTTGGTCAATTCGGTTTCCAAATGTCCGGTGGGCAAAAGCAGCGAATTGCAATAGCAAGGGCTGTAATCAGGAATCCCAAAATTCTGTTGCTTGATGAGGCAACTAGTGCGCTTGATACTCAATCGGAAAGATTAGTGCAAGAGGCAATTGATCAGGCATCAAAAGGAAGGACAACATTAACCATTGCTCACCGCCTTTCCACAATCAGAACGGCAAACCTGATTGTGGTTCTTCAAGCAGGGAGAGTAATTGAATCAGGGTCTCACGAAGAGCTAATGCAAATAAATGATGGACAAGGGGGAGAATACTTTCGGATGGTACAGTTGCAGCAGATGGCAGCGGAAACTCCTAATGATTTCACTCATCAGTATGATGGGAGAAACTTCCATAAAATGAACGTTGCACCAAGCCCAATCAATGTGAGGTCAAGTGCTCAAAACACTCCAGTGCTATATCCCTTCAGTCCTGCATTCTCCTTTGGCACCCCCTATTCCTATTCGGTCCCATATGATCCTGATGATGACAGTTTTGGAGATGATTTAAAGCGATTAAATCACCCTGCTCCTTCTCAGTGGCGACTACTGAAAATGAATGCACCTGAGTGGGGCACAGCCTTGATTGGATGTTTGGCTGCAATTGGCTCTGGTGCAGTTCAACCAATAAATGCTTACTGTGTGGGATCACTTATATCAAATTACTATCGCACTGACAAACCTGCTATCAAGCACAAGTCCAGAATCTTGTCCTTTGTCTTCCTAGGCGTAGCTGCTCTCAACTTCACCACCAGTCTTCTCCAACACTACAACTTTGCAGTTATGGGTGAAAAGCTGACAAAGAGATTACGGGAGAAACTGCTAGCAAAGCTAATGACTTTTGAGGTAGGATGGTTTGATGACGATGAGAATACAAGTGCAGCAATTTGTGCAAGGTTAGCCAATGAAGCCAACATGGTTCGGTCCCTTGTTGGAGACCGAATGTCATTGCTGGTTCAAGCATTTTTTGGTTCCTTGTTTGCTTATGCACTAGCACTTGTTCTGTCATGGAAGCTAGCGCTAGTGATGATTGCAGTGCAACCATTAGTCGTTGGGAGCTATTATTCAAGGAGTGTCTTGACAAAAACAATGGCTGGAAAGGCACAAAAAGCACAAAAGGAAGGAAGTCAACTAGCAAGCGAGGCTGTCATTAACCACAGAACAATAACAGCATTCTCTTCTCAGAAGAGAATACTAGGACTCTTCAAAGACACCTTGAGAGGTCCTAAAGAGGAAAGTGTTAAACATGCCTGGCTCTCTGGTTTGGGCCTCTTTAGTGCTCAATTCTTTAACACAGCTTCTACCGCATTAGCTTACTGGTATGGTGGAAGGCTCCTGACAGAAGGGTTAATATCCCCAGAGCACCTTTTCCAAGCATTTCTGATACTGCTTTTCACTGCCTATGTCATTGCAGAAGCTGGAAGCATGACTAATGATTTATCTAAAGGAAGCAATGCTGTTCGATCAGTGTTTGCAATCCTAGACAGGAAAAGCGAGATTCAACCAGATTCATGGGGATTAGACATTAAAAAAGATATAAAGGGTCGTGTGGATCTCAAAAATGTGTTCTTTGCATATCCAACAAGACCTGATCAGATGATCTTTAAGGGTCTGAGCCTTAAAATTGAAGCAGGGAAGACAATGGCATTGGTGGGGCCAAGTGGTTCAGGAAAATCTACTATCATTGGCCTTATCGAGAGATTTTATGATCCATTGAAGGGAACAATTTTGATAGATGGACAGGACATAAAGAACTACAATTTAAGGATGCTGAGATCTTATATTGCATTAGTTAGTCAGGAGCCAACCTTGTTTGCTGGAACTATCCGGGAAAACATTGCTTATGGTAAAGAGAATGTGAAAGAATCTGAAATACAGAAGGCTGCAGTTCTTGCCAACGCAGATGAATTTATCAGGTATGACAAATACATTAGACTTGACACGAAAAAAAAAGCTTCTCTCTTAGCTTTGATCATCTATTTGTTCTCTTTTGCAGTGGAATGAAAGATGGATATGACACATACTGTGGAGAAAGAGGAGTTCAGCTATCTGGAGGTCAAAAACAAAGAATAGCTCTTGCTCGTGCCATAATCAAGAACCCATCAATCCTTCTCTTAGACGAGGCTACAAGTGCACTTGACAGTGTCTCAGAAAGCCTAGTTCAAGAAGCACTAGAGAAGATGATGGTTGACAGGACATGCATAATTGTCGCTCACAGGCTATCAACTATACAGAAATCCAACAGCATTGCAGTTATCAAGAATGGGAGGATTGTGGAAGAAGGCTCACATAACAAACTTATCTCATTAGGACATGGTGGAGCATACTATTCTCTGATAAAAGGGCAAGGTAGCAGCTCCCCTTATCACTGAACTATAAGGATTGTGAATAAGAATCGATGATGCTATGAACTGTATCTACCTTATCTCAGGAGGAAAGTATATGTCCTAAATTTTGTAGATTCAAGCATGGGTTTTACCTGAAGAACGATAAACTGGTTGAGCTTGGTTAACTCATCACATGGGTTTTAGTTGTAGTTTACTTGAAAGTTAAGTGGATTATGTTTATGAAAGCTCAGATTGTGTTGTAACTTGTAATCATGTATTGTATATATCCTTCGAGCTTAAAGACGGTTGAAAACGCTGAAATAAGAAAATCACAGTGGGATTTAGATCACAAAAGAAAATGAATTCACGTTTTCTAAAAGGCTAAATGGCAATTCTTAAGATCCTGCTCTTAGCATACTTATTAATCAATGAAAATCCACCCAACTGACCCACATCTTCTAATCCTTATCACTCCATTATAGAATCTATTTAATTTCTCAATACTATTAAATAGGATTGTCAGCCAAAGCCATCCAATCCAATAAATTTGGAGAAGTGACTCAATGGACCAATGACCTCCATGACTTGAAAGAAATCACAAAAAAAGAAAAATCCACGAAGTTATAGATTGGAATAATTCTTAAAGTTCATAAATTGACATTATAACTATCTAAAGATTCAAAATCTGATTTTTGAAATAACAAAGGGTACGGTGTGTGATTTACCCAATTAAATTGAACTACAAGCACATCAAGTCTTCTAATCAAGACGAGTAATCAAGAACTAGAAAACTAAGGATAAGCAAACCTTTTATCTGCAACTAAGCATTACCAAACCTAGTATCAGCATACTTACTGACATCACACTTTCTATTATATAAATATTCCCAGCTGCAGATATGGAATATCAAAGCACATAAAATAATAAAATATCAAGTGCAATATCTAAAGACCTTCTCTATTAAAAATAACAGGCTACTAGCTCATATCATAAAGTGTTCTGCTCACCTTGGGGGAATAAATGCTTCAACATTAACTGAATGATTGATATAGCAGTTTTCAGTAACAGAATATACAAGATTGTGTTCAAAACCAGACAACCAAAATAGTTTTTAAAAAAAGGAAATTAAATCAACAGAAAATAACACAACCTTTAATTTCACAAGAGCACATGACTAAATCCAACCTGTCAACCCTAATCTGTCCGCAACGTTATACATAACAAGTTTATCCCAAACAGGGCCAAAGAGTCCTTCCCCTCCAATGGCGAATGTCAAGGCCCATGAGCAAAGAAGAGCTGTGAATGCTGTGAATCCAACAGCTGATCTAATAATATCTGCAAAAGGATCATTTAAACCATTGATGAGTAAATAAGAGAACCAAAATGGACTACGCCAGATTATATCAGACAAAAGAGTGACTCAAAACCCAACCAATCAAATTTACTTTACAATTCAAAATGTAAGTATGTCACTGTGCATACCAACAAAACCATTTTCAAAAGAACATCACCAATAGCCTGGGCAAGCAAATAAGTTACACAAATTGCACTTATCATACAAAATGATAACTATAATATGGGTATGTATGTGTAATTTTACTCAAACCACATATATTTGTTTGTCTATTTATTGATTTACTTTTGAAAAGACAGTATTTGTTTATCTATTTATTGATTTATGTTTGAAACAGGCCAGACTAAGATTATAGGGACTGTGGAATGCTCATTCATATATAGGTCAAATGAAAGGAAACAAATCTAGTTAACAATGCACTTAAAATCCTGCATGGAGTGCCAGTAAAAATAAAATAAAATCAACAATTAAAATGCAAAGATTTTGAGCTGCTGAAATGAGTTTCGGTAGCAAAAGTCGACAGCATGAGCTTTAGTTATTGCTGCACTGACTAGTTCATTAAAGGATAAAACTACATTATCAAGCATAAAACTACTCTATTCATGGAATTCCAACTAATATCCTTAATTATGTGAGTAAACAAGTAAAAGTTCCCAATTTCAACCAGCTCAAATAAGAGGACATTTTTTTTAATGAGAGAGAGAGAGTGGGGTGGGGGATGTTTGGAAAAATGACTTTTGTCACTTAATAACTCTCTTATTGTCCTAGACTTTCACATGCGCAACAATTACCACTTTACCAGATACCTCACTCATCCAAAACATACATACAAGTGAGAACAAGACCTGTAAGATTTCATAGTGCAGACAGCTTTGCCAGGCAAGACAGTAGCCCTCTCATCAACCAAAATAATGCCTGAGATGAGGAGAGGAAGGGAAGGGAAGGTTTTCTAAAGGGGATGGAAGGGAGTGGATGGAAGGGGAAGAGAAAATATTTATCTTACTGTGTTTAAGAAGTTAAGAACCAACTAATAAAGTGAAGGGAGGAAAAATATGCTTATTTTGTTTAGATGAGGCGAGGAGAAGATAATTTTAATTGTAAAAAACATAAGTAATGTAAAGAATAAAAGAGATAACTCTGGATCATCACCGTTAAAGTAGCGAGAGTAAAAGCAATGAATAAGAAAAAGCTTTCCCCTCTCAGGAGTTTGAAATTTTTTACACCCTAATCAGGATGTAACCAATTTCAACTCATAGTGGGGAAATGAAGGAAAAGAGTTATCCTCCTTCTACTTTCCCTTTCCCTTTTCCTTTCCCCGCCAGAAAAAATTAGATGCCACACTGGATAGGAGAGGGGTTTCCCCTCCGTTCTCTTCCCTTCTCTCCCATTTAATCCCTAGCCATGCATAGTGTAATTGGACTTTATATCCTTGCATGGTGTGCATGGTGTATATTTACAAATAGAGAGACATTCAGTGGGGATTTGGGATAATCTTTTCCAGAAAGAAAAACGCCCATAAATGTTTTCTGTATGAGTGCTCCCATTAAAGATTATTATTACTTACACGAGTAAAATTGTTTGGAAGCTAGATCTTTTGCTTGATGCTAGACCACACAAAATGAAAGAATATTGTAAACCCCGTGCTGAACTCAAGATAGCATAAAAGCGTATTCATTGAAGACCAGAACTTGAATTATTAACAGCAACACTCACTAAAAACAGCAGAACATGAAGCAAATTTTACAGAAAATAAGAAAAAAAATGAAAACTTCTTACTAAGACAAAATTATTAACCTCCACATTATTAGCCTTGATTCTTTTAATATTAAAACCTACAACAAATTGGCAGCCCAAATCAAAGAACAATGGTAATAACTCCAAAGGGAATTACAACTTTCCCCTCATGATTTCAAATCCCAAAAGATTGATACCATGCAAAATGCACCAACTCAATTATCTTACTAAAATGCAAGGATTCAAATTCTAAACAAGTGCAAAGATGCAATCTTTGTCAAATCCTAACACATTTAAAAAAAAAAAAAAAAAAAGTTAGAAATGAAATGATTAAAAACCCAGAAGAAGCCTAAGTGTCTGACTATGCTAAAAGAGAAATTTAGAAATGTCAAATCCAAACATCAAATTGAATCCACAAAACTGCAAAACCCCAAATGCAAGAAAGAGAGAGAGAAAGAGAAATTACAGGGGCGTAGGAGGGGGAAAGAGCGGGAGTGGCGGAGAACAGGCCAGAAGTATAAGCAATTGACGGCCCATAGCCACGGCAACAACGCATATCCGAACTGGTAGAATCGGCGAGCATAGTTCAACGATTCGTCCTCGGAGAGACCCAGTGGGCCATCTATAGTCGGCCACACAGGTACTGATAATAATATCGGATCGCGACCAGAGTTAGCGGTGGTTGCGGTGGCCGGAGCGGCGTCGGCGGCGGTGGTAGTGGTGGAATTTGTCTGTAAGCCTTCCATTCAAATTCAGATACTTTGCCTACTGGCTCTTCAGGCATTCATGGAGGACGAAAATAGCACCATTATTTCTTTAACATACACGAATTTCAGCAGCGAGTCAAACGACCTGTCGTTTTCTATTAACATCAAAATGTTCATTAGCCGAACTACCTCAAACGACAGAACGGTCAAATTAGGCATGGTTGTTTTTAGTAAAAACGACAGCCATTTGTTTATCATATATTCTTTTATTTTTTTAATAATAATTAATTAATTAATTAAAAACACTTATTTTAAAAGTGGATGTCTGGTTGAAATCTCACGGTTATTAAACTCTCGCTCGCCAATATTAAAAAAAAATATGAATTAAAAGTAATTTGAAAGATTGGGGTTTGATATTGTAATAATTTTTTACTTTAGGATTAATTTTGAAAGTTGAGGTATAGATTAGGAATCCAAGACTTTACTTCAATTAAATTTTTTTCTATAAATTTTTGAAGTTTCTATTTGTGCAAAAATAGTGTAATTTCTTATAGTAATCACTATTAACAAAAAAAAATTTATGAATTTTATTTTTATAATGAAACAAATCCTTAATATGAAAAAAAAAAAATCTAAGAATCTAAATATTACGCAATCAAGATATGATATGAGGGCTCAATGAACGTTAAAACAAAATTCAAAAGTCTCACAATGATTTTTTCCATTCAATTATTTATGAAATATAAACATCAAATTTAAATTGCCTTAATCATAACAAATTCAGCTTCAGCTCTAGCAATAGCAACGTCCAAAAAAAAATATTTTATAATTTAATTGAATTTTAAAAATTTCAAATGTTATTAATTATCTTCCTCCATATAGTATTTCAAACAAGAGAGATGATTACTTTTTAGGAAATAAAAGAGTGGATTAATCATTCTCATAAAAGAATTATCAATAAAATCCAACAGCAAATCAATTCTAATACAATTTTTAAAGAAGGGGCAACAGTTTGACCATACCCAGAATATTCAAGACTAGAACACCTAATACAAGGGAAAAATGATAAGCAGCCTAATGAAATACAGATTACAACAATAATATGGCAGTATCTTAACTACAACAAAACTGGATGAACAATGCATTGTGGCAGAATCCGATTCTCCGATGCACTATGGGGAATTTCGACACAAAATGCATAGCCGAATGAATAGAAAGGATCTCCATGTTCTTTTTCCCCTTGTCAATGGGAACTGCTCAACTGATTCCCCATTGTTACGATGTATACAAGTGATCAGAGACAGTTCATCCAAATGCGTAATGGTGGTTAATGGAAATCAGGATAGTCAAGACTAAGATCTCTCCTTTATTTTGGCTCTAGCAAAAAATACCCCTGCCAGCAAACCTACATAATGCAATTTATTTTATTAATAATGCTAGAAAATGCAATTCAAAGTTGCATTTTGTAAGATGGAATCTAGACGTGAATTTATAATTGTTGAACAAAATTAGATGAAAACATACCGAAGAAGATGCTGGCGGAGTTTTCTAAACTGGTAGGTACATTGAACAGAACAATGCCAGCAATTGACAATGGAATCTTATTCAGGGATCCCACAAGGCTGCAGATTGCAAATCAGTGATGAGATGGTCTAGAATAAATCCTTCGTAATTAGTCATTAGAAATTGCCATTTTAATCATACCTGTATGTGGTCGCCCCAGTTTGATGAAGAAACCACATAGAAGTGAAACTAATTGCCAGTCCCAAGAATCCACTTAATGTCATTACCAACCAGAAGACAGGTAATCTCAAGAGTGGTCTACAAAGTTAGTTTCAAGCTTCATGAGGTTCAATAAGACAAACTTTTTACAGGAAGAAACAAAAAATTCAACTCGTGAACACTTATTAAACCAATGTTGATATGTAATCTTATCGCCTTACATGTAAGTCATGGCACTTGCAATTTTGAAAAAGAAATAATGGACATATGGTATTGATCAATTATTTAAAGATGGTTTGCATGACCTTGGAAATGCAACTGTAAAGAAAAAGAAGAAACTTAGGCAATTAGATGACAGGAAATAAATAAATTTTGCATAGTGTAGGCTTCTGATGTGAGTGGAGAAGGATGATTTTATCGTAAGTCTCTATTACAGTTGCATGACCTTGGAAATGCAACTGTAAAGAAAAAGAATAAACTTAGGCAATTAGATGACACAGGAAATAAATAAATTTTGCATAGTGTATGTTTCTGATGTGAGTGGAGAAGGACGATTTTATCATAAATCTCTATTAGGTCTCAGCAAGTTCATTTGAATTTCAAAAGACATACAATTTCAGATCATTTGATGACTAAACTTCAATATATCATGTCAGTAAAATTGAGCACGTCATATGTTCCAACAAACTTCAAACCCGTAGTTCAACAAAGGGGAAATATGAGAGAGAGAGAGAGAGAGAGAGAGCGCTCACGTTTTGGATAGATATTCCACCTCATTGAAAACAAAAACAAGAGTAATTCCCAAAGGCAGTGATAGGGTGTTATTTAGTAAAACCATTGAAAACTCATTCAAGTTTCCTGATCTGGTCACTTGCTTTGCTGTATCCATGACCCTGCGTAGAGTCAGCTGCACCAACAAAATAAAAGAGAAGTATAATCCATCAGCTACTGTTAAAGAGTTAAATGAAACAAGACAAATTAAGAAAGATAACTGGACAAAAGATAAACCTATTAAATGGATTAACTAAACAAATTTCTAAGAATCAATCTATTTCCTAAAAGAAAAAAAATACTACTATACAAGAATTAGATGGACTTTGAACTTGCAGCAACTCTTTACAAATCTTTGATCCTAAGAGTTGGAGTTTGGCTCAAAAAAGATGCAAGCACTACAGCAAGAAACCAGTAAAAAGTTCAGAAAATAAACAAGTAAACAAATTTTCAAGGTCAACCTTGACCTCCTAAGCTATTGCCACATCAATGTCTTGGTCAGATTGTACGTATCAAGAACAAGTCATTCCTACAAATGTCTATATAGAGATTGAGCTTTCATATCCTTCATCCATTTTCAACAAATCACAACCTCCTGCTTAGTGCTGATGCAATCTGGGTGAAAACCAAGGAAATAAGTATCAAAAGGATCAAAAACACAACACGGATCAAGGCCAAAAGAAAAGGCTTGAATATATAATATCTGCATTTTCCAGCAAAGAAAAAGCCCAGCAAAAGGGCCAGCACAACAACCCCAACCCCTGGGGAGGTAGGGTGGCCGCAAAGAAGCATGAAACCAAATTTTATCATCTTCAAATCTAGCTCAAAGTGTTAGCAGCCAATTTATAGACTTCAAAATCCAAGTTTCCCAGATCTTAAGCCCTAATTCATGTGGATCTTGACCATAGCAGTCATTTAAGCGCCCAAACCCTTAAATGAAGCTTTGAATCTCGACCCAATCTAATACTATTGAATTCCCAGAATACCTATATATAACATTGAACTGCAAAATCCAATCCTAAAACAAGACTAAAACACTCTAACATCACTCCAAAAGACAGTTAATCAGCCAACAAAACTTTATTTTGGATGCTTAGTTATCCACTAATGACATTTAAGAGTTGTTTCTGAATCTTGGCACATCAAGTGCCCAACCATGTTGACAGTTTTGCATGGGATAAGCATGCCCCTTTCTTTTTAATGATGAAGTATTTCATGATTGCATTGCCTTGCAAAGCCATTTCAGATGTCTTCCAAATGACTGGGTTAACATGAAGAAGCATACATGCCCAAAAATTACTAACACACGGAGTTTTTAAACATCAAAGAGTAAGGTACATAATGATCTAACAAAAAGGTAAAAGTAAAACCAAAACTTTCAAATCATATACTTACAGAATAAGATGCAGTTAGAAAACAGTTGATGATCTGCCATGCATAGCCAACAGCATGAAAAGACAGATCAGTAACCCCTCCAGAAATTGCTGAAATAATCTGTGCAAGGCAAAGGCAATACTTTTTTCTCAAACTCAATAACAGATTTTCAGCAACAAATAAATCTCTAGCAATTCTTAATCATAGCAAATTAACAATAGCAATAGCAACTACAACAATAAATGTCGATTATCAAGGAAGTAATATTACTGCAACTGCAATGGCTACGGCTACAATCTAACCAAATCAAATTTATATTGGCTAAATTGTCCCTTCTTATTTTCACCTCTTCTTTTTAGTTACTTACGTGTAAATAATGCACCTCTCTCTCTTATCTCAAACTAAAGAAATAGGAAAGCAAGCTACGTAAGATGTCACGACCTAAACAGACCACTGGCTTGATAATATAAATAGAAAGAATCTTTTAGCACATTGTACAAACATTTAACTCCATGTTGACAGTAGTAGGCCTTCTGTATATCTATATCCAATAGGATGGTGATAGAGTCTAAATACCATGTAAAACACAGGAAGAGGATTTTCTAACCTAATAGAATTCCTAACGGTGCAGGGTCATGGAAACATATTAGGAAGGGTTGGTATGGTTTTATGTTTGCTCCTCTCAGCCTCTGTTCATTTTTAGAATGGTGCTTGGGCTGGAATCTCCTGTTATTATTAAATTTCCAAAGTTTCATTAATCAATCTCAAATGGATTACTGGTTAGCGCTTAGCAGTTGTTTCCACATGAATGATAAGGAAGTGGGGGAATTGTTGTTTGGAAGAAACCCACAAGATGAGGAGGTACTGTATTTGATGATATCAGCAAATCAATCTAAAAAAAAATAATTGAGTGAAAAGAACAAAATTAGATGTGCATTGACAAGCAAGCTTAATTTAATACAAGATCTTATTACCACAAATTTTTGGAAAGAAGGGATGAATATGTATTTTTTTTTCTTCCGTTTGGAAGACAAAAGCACCTTCTCAAGCATCCTTTTTTGCTTGCAAAGCTTCTCAGGAAAGAATTTTAACAATCACCAAGACAATTGAAAAAAAATGATGTTTGATGTATACATATTCTGTTTGCAGAGTGTAAAGGAAATCGATGATCATGTGATCCTACAGTATGAGTAGATAAGAACTCTCTAGTATCAGTGCATGCCACAATAGGAAGGAATTGGGTATTTGCTGAAAAGGTGCCAATGGACTTATAATGATTGGAGGGGAATTCTCATCCTAAATCACGAAGTAAAAAAAAAAAGAGACATGTAATTCCATTCCTTTACATAGAAGATAGAAAATTTTGCAACATATAACAAGTACTGGTTTCATACGCTTCCCTGTTAGATGACTGAATTCTGTCAATAACACTTTGATAGTGCAAAATTGTTGATTATGTTTTCCGTGGTAATCCTATACTCCTACACATGGATGGGCACTCCTTATTGATGCCCTCTTCAACAATCATTATAAATCATTCAGTATCTCAAACATATTTCTATTTCCAATTGTAGATTGGTTGAAATTTTGATCAATTAACTATTATTGCTCCAGTCATTAAGTCTTAGTCATGTGCCATCAAGGAAAAATTTGAAATCTCACCATAATTTTGTCCCCTTAATCCTTCTCAACAATTCAATATTTATTGCCATTAGTCATGGTTGATCAAATTGCAATCCAATAAAACTTCCCCTTTGACTTGGTTTGCAATCACATGGGACTCTTATCACACTTCTTCATTTCAACCATCTTGCTTTAATCACATCTTACTCATTTCCAGCATCCCATTGCAAACTAGTACCTAAGTATCTAAATGTGTTGTCTGGATTATATTATAAAGGTGTTACAAAATTTATGTTGAATGTCACCAACCACAACCTTCCCTCATTTAGTTTAGCTTGAGAATAGCTATGCAATCTAATTAAGTAGAAACGGAACTAGACTTCAAAATTTGTGAGGACTAAAATATAAATATAAAGAAAAAAAAATTAACTTTATAGGTCAAAATAAAAATTTTGAAGTTTTTGAGTGCCATAATTATATGATACAAAATAAAAATATTTATATGTGAATTATAATGAAATATACATCTAATAAATAAAATTTTAAAAATTTGGAGGGGCTAAATGTATATATTTTAGAAAACATGTATAAAATATCATGATAAAAATGAAATTTAATGTATTATATTTTTTAAAAAATACATAAAATATATAGGGGAAAAAAATCAAATTTGATGAGCTTGGGCCCCCCCAAGCTCTCATGTAGTTCCACCCCAGTAATTAGGGCTATAATCACTCACAAGAAGAGTTTTCAGGAAATAAAAAGAACATGCAACAGATCTCTGGGCTAGACAGAGGTTTTCATAAGTCTGTAATTTCCCACCCCATACTCCTCAATGTAATTTTTTTCACATAAAAGAATGTCCAACGGCAGGTATGAAAGATAATTTGTCCTCATGTAGAATGTTAAATGCTGAGTTAGTTGCTCCAAGTTTCTATACTGGTACCATATCGATTCATGTAAAATTTATTCCTATATATGCGGTAACATATAGAAGAAAGATGTGATAAAATGGTCTATTTTATTCGATTGGAATTTCAATTTCATCCCGAGTTATGAGCAAGTTATCACCCTATATACAAAATATCTCTCTCCCAAAGGTAACAAGAACTTCTCGTTACTCTCCCATTTATGTTTATAGTCCTCTCTCAAGCATAGTCTCACCATCTCCATAGCTTTGCAAGTGTCATTTTCTTGTCCTATTATTTTTTCAATTCTTTTAAACAGAAGTTAACGTCAGTTTTTCTATGCCGCTATAGTATGAGCCCACTTGACCAGGGAAAAGAATGAGATAGTGAGACGTTACTTGATCCAGCCAATAAGCCAAGACTAAAAATAGAAGACCAAGTTGATTATGTTATTATAGGTCCCATGTAATATTTCTCAAAATAAGGATAATAATAACAGTAATAATGCGGCAATGATGATGACAAATTCAAAATTGAACATACCATTAAGAACAGAGCAGTCCATACTTTGTTGTCATGATGCTTACTGAATAGATACATTTCACCAAGGGCAGTTATCACATTAGTAACATTCTTCAGGACCGTAACCATGGCAACATTAATGTATTTCAAACTGTGGAAAGCACCAACCAGGTTTCAGTAAGATGATGAAACAGAAAAATATTAAAATTGTGTGTTTAATAATGTTATTTAACACTACATGAATTTTATGCAAGGCAATCCAAAGGCGATAAAGACCACATAAACAGATAAAATCTTACATACCTAAACATGCTCGTAACAAGCATCCCAACAAATATAACATTCACAGGCAACCAGACCTTAATCAATCGCCAGGTTAGTGGCTCAGTTGATATTAGGCCCAGAAAATTCAATACTGATACAATAATCACTGAGATAAAGTTCTGCATACCAAAAGAAGTATATGTTATCCACTTGGTAGATATCAAAATCCGTTTTCAAAATTTTAAATTAAATGGCACATAGGAAAAAATTAAGAAAAAGAATAAAATCTTGCCAAACCTCAAACCACTTATAACCATCAAAAATTACCTGGTACAACATCAAAGAAATCCCAGCATTAAAATCATAGCTGGAAAGCACAAACTTGTTCACCAGTATCATACTGCAGGAGGAAATGCAGTATGCAAGGCCAGACAATAACGCCTGGTTTTGTATTTTGAGGACTCTATTACTACGTGTTGTTTTATCTCTGTCCTTTTCCAACTTGCCGCCTTCTAAGTCAATTTCATCATCTTCATAAGACTTCATTGAAAAAGATGACCTGGATGAAAATAGAACAAGATTACATACTGAACAGTTATTGCAGCTCATGTTTATTATTGTTTCCTAGTTTTGTGGTAAATATAATCTTTCATTCTTACTTTATCCCTCAACTCAAAAGAAGAAAATTCCATCTTTCCCTCCACTTTGTAAATCCTTTACCTTAATTTGTAATACACTTTCTTTTCCTATCAAAAACAATTATTATAAATATACTTTATTGAGATAAACATTGTATTAAAAATGGTTTTTTACCCAAACAGACAAGCTCATAAATAAACTCAAATTCTTCTGAAAATTAACAAATGAAGTTTGAACAATTTTTGAACTCATTGTCAAACTCAAGCTTGATTTGGATTTGAACAAATAAATTTTGAACATCATGATACTCAGCTTGGGCCACTCAGCCTAGCTGCAATTAAATACACTAAAATCGGAGGGCATCTGTTTTTTATGGTATTGCACATTAAGTTATTCATGGCCATTAAATGACATGAGGCAAAAAAAAAAACAAATAAAAGGAAAAGGTAAATCGTTGCTAGAATACCAGTTTAAACCGAATACATTAAAAAAAAAATTATACAATTCATCACATAATGCTAAAATGTAGCATCAAGGATAATATAAACAGCAGAAATCAATTAATTGATGCAAGCAATACCTGTTAACTAGTTCTTTTCTTAATGGACTAGAGATCTGGTCTACTACCCCATTTAACTCGTGAATTTTGAGGCTTCTTTCCCCATTTTGGCTAACCTTACTTATGTCTTCCATGATATTCTGTTTGCGCAGATAATTGAGAGAATCTAAGGACAGAAACCTTCAAGATAGAATACGGATAAGAAGAATAAGTTCCATGTCCTAAGATACAGACAACAAATTACAAAATGAATGGTAGACCGCAGATGCTGTGAAAATGAAATTTTACATGTCCATCCCTAATAACTATGTTAAAATCAAGAATCACTCTACGCCATGAACTAAATATCATAAAACAAATTTACAAAATTCATCAGAAAATGCTAAAGTGTAGCATGAACATAATTTGAACATCAAAAAGTCAATTTCAAATGATATTTTTGTTCCAATTTTTTCCTTTTCTTCTCCCGCTGAATCCCATAATACCTGTTAACTACTTTCTTAATGGACCAGAGGTCTGGTCTATTGCCTTATTTAACAAATGAAGTTTAAGGCCTCTTTCCCCATTTCAGCTAACCATACTTATATCTTCCATGATATTTCGTTTGTCAAGACAATCAAGAGAATCTAAGGACAAAGAAATTCAAGATAGAACATGGGTAAAAACAACAAATTACCAAATGAAGGGCAGAACATAGATGCTGTAGAAAATGAAATGGTGCATGCCCTTCAATAATAACTGTCCATATCAAGAATTGTGCTACCCCATTCTCCTGGGTCATAGTATAGATCTTATAAACATGTGGGACATGTGAACACACCCAATTACAATGAGTTTTTGGGCCTCTTTTTGTCAAAAAAGCAAATGCATTAGCACTACTTCTAACCATCTTAATTCTCACATTCAATGACCAGCCTTTTAAAAGGGGGAAAAAGGCTTTGTACAATTTTCACGTTGTTTCAACATTAGCCACTATTTATATGTGCTCGAGTTGGATTTTGTGTCCCATATTCATCTAACAGTTTTGCAAGAAAAGGGTTTTTATAGAGTTTGAACTTTTTACCACAAGGTGGGATAATGAGTTGGACAAGGCCAATTAAATGAAAGTGTAAAAATAGACGCAAACGCGCAAGAGAGAAACAGAAGAAAGTTAAGGTTGTATGACTAAGTAATTATATTAAAATTGTAATGCCAGACAAGTCCAATAACATATTTGATTAGAAAACCATAATTCAAGCATTTGAAAAGAAGTAATAAGACACTAATAATGAATTGGTGAATATAACCTGTCTTGAGGAAGGGACCAAGAATTGAATTGATTAAGCAACTAGCCTAAAAGGAGAATCAGCATCCAATCCCTCACAAGCACTGATATAAATATTTTTCATCTCTTGATGAGATAATTTTTTCAGTTTTACACTGGAGAAACTACCATTCCCTGATATTTTGTATCAGAATCTCCTTTTTCTCTCCTCAACTTTTTGAAATATCACTCCTCCAATATCCAACATTTTGTATTCCTACAGTTAAATATGATCGTATAATTCTCATCATAACTCAATGCTTTAATGGTTCCTTGAATTAACAATATGATGCAATATAGTTATTGTAAAGGAGACAGAGTTATACTAGCAGCAAAGAGCAATGAAAAGTCCAGATATTTCAATATCCATTTGAAGGATTAGTAGTTTAACGAAAACCCTTAGAAGAGGTATTATTCTTTGTCCCCTTCTTTTCCTCCTATGAACTTGCCTTGAGTTGTCTAGCCTAAATCTGTAAAAGGGACTAAACTTTGCAAACTCAAATTATTGCATTTTTCATATTAAAAGTTCATTGACAGTGTTGTATGCAGCACCTACAGTTTACCATCAATTTTGTAATTTATGTTTTCTGACTTGAAATATGAACTTGATGCTTGGTATCCATATCCTATCTCGAAGGTCTCTATCCTCAGAATCTCCTAATTCTCTTTACTAAAGGAATCTCTTGGAAGACATATGTAAGGTTAGCCAAAGTTGGGAAAGAGGCCTCAAAATTCATGAGCAGTGCAAATAACCAAATTGCTTATAAAATAAAACCAAAGATAACAGATTTAGAACTTCATAACTATATACTGCATGTATCCAACCAAAAAAAAAAAGAAACCAAAATAAAACGAACTTGAACAAAACCCAACCCACCTTATAACAACATGTTAACACTACTAAAAACAATAACTTTAAAGCAAAAAAAAAATCCTCTCTTACCTCAAAAATGCTTGAAAATCTACTAATAAATCCTTGATTTGATTTTAATATAGTTCAAATAGAACCAGCTCATGACCTGTATACACCTCTATAATCCACCTTGATGCGTTTCTGCAAAAACCCATAAAATCCCAATAGAATTAGTAAGATAATTATAATAATCATAAAGAACAATACCAAAAGGCGGTTCCAAGTTCTTAAAAACTATACCCTTTTTTCAAATATATTTCAAAACTTTCCCAAGCAATCTAATTTCAGGCAAAAACCACCAGTCACCTGAATTTGTGAAGCACTGATATGAAAAGAAAAGGCGGAGATGAAGAAAAGATGGTGTTTGCCCAGTTGAGAAGAGAGCAAAAAAAGAAGATGGATTGGGAGAGAGCAGCGAGTCGCAAACTGGTTTGGCTTTGTATGTTACTTGAGTACCGAGCCCGGTAGATATTTAAGCCATGAGAAAAAAAAAAAGAAGAAGAAGAAGAGTGCAAAGTACTTTTGTTTTTGCGTATTTTTAAAAAGTCAAACAGAGAAGAAGCAGAATATTTCTTTAAGAATTATAAATATTTCAAAACCTTAAAAACAAAATTTAGTAATTAAAATCTAAAATGACTTTTCTTTTTTTTTTTTCTTTTTTTTAAATAGCCTTTTTGATTTCTGTTTTGACCACATAAATTATAATTTTTATAATCAAATTTTAAAATTTATATTCTAATCAAAACAGTAAAAAATAAATTATAAGAAATAAATGAAATAAGTTGAGTGTGATTTTGATTAGCCAAACATGACTCATTAATAAATAATTTGAGTCAAACCGAATTGAATATTATCATGTTTATTTCTCTCATTTCTTAAACACTGGAGATTGGTGTAAAAATTCGCATTAAGAGAGCTTTAAACTTGAGGTGTCATGTTAAAGTGTTAAGTTAAATTAGTACTCACAAGCAAGAGGAATTCCAACGTGGATTAGAAATGAAAATGGATAACAGATTATAAGATCCAATTAATTATTATTTATATAACTTGAAGTTAACCGTTTTATACTGAAATTGAGTCATAAAATAGTAAATTATTTGGAGTAAATTTCAAATCTAATTAAGTTAAGCTGTTACAAATGATGTTAAAGCCACCTTAAGTCATATTATGCAAAATTAATGGACCCATATAAAAATTGTCTATTCATGAATTAGAGCAACAGATGAAACTGCTCGAAACACTAATAAATTACAATATCCAAGATTGATCATAGACTAAACTAATGACCTAAGTCCAATTATAAATATGAAGCAGCTGAGTTGCTGGAATTTATGCCTAAGTATGCATTATCATGTTTATTCTTTTTATAGAATCCATGAGCTAAATTGAGCTTAACTTTTCTTAATAAATTTAAATTATAAATAAAACAATAAATTTAAATTATAAATAAAACAATTCATAAATTGATTTTAAAATTATAATATATTTTGAAAAATTATCAATAATATTTATTTTTTAATATTT